>CAUYRT010030264.1:0-13323 GCA_963574885.1 Lepilemur ruficaudatus
TGTGACACAATATCTGAATAACAAGAGTTAGAGAATGAAAAGAGAGGGAAAAAATCATTCAAGAAAAGTAGCTACCATTGAAAAATAGGCATCTGCAAATGGAAAAAGAGCATGAAATGCCCAGCATACGAATGGAAGGAAGTGCATCCACTTGGAAAGTCAGATGCTGGTGGTAAGAAGAGGAGATGAAAGGCTCCCCAGGGTGGGTGACAGGAGAGGTCAGAAAACAAACTGGTATCAGATTTCTCAGTAGCAACCTGGAAGCTAGAAAATGATGGGTGAATACCTTCTAAATTAAAAAAAAAAAAGAAGTGGAACATGAGGATGTGACCGAATTGCTACAATCTCAGGATAAAATTTTAATAGATGAGAAGTTGCTTCTTATGAATGAGCAAAGAAAGTGGCTCCTTGAAATAGAATCTACTCTTGGTGAAGATACAGTGAACATCATTGAAATATAACAAAGGATTGAATAAATTTAATTGATAAAGCAGTGACAGGGTTTGAGAAGACAGACTCCATTTTTTTTTTTTTTTTTTTGAGACAGGGTCTTGCATTCTTGCCTGAGTTAGAGTGCGTGCGGTGACATCATCATAGCTCACTGCAACCTCAAACTCCTGGGTTCAAGCAATCCTCCTGCCTTAAGCCTCTCAAGTAGCTGGGACTACAGGCACATGCCACCCCACCTGGCTAATTTTTCTATTTTTTGTAGAGACAGGGTCTTGCTATGTTGCTCAAGCTTGTCTTAAACTCCTGACCTCAAGTGATCCTCCTGCCTCAGCCTTTCCTAAGACTCGAAATCCAGAAGTAAAGCAATTGGCAAAAGGCTGAAAAATGGGACCACCACCACACACGCACACACAAATGAAACACAGAAAATACCCCACAAAACCTAAAAACAAACAAGCAAAATTAAAACCTTTTACATGTCCAAAATGTACCATCAACAACGTAAAAATATAAATGACAAATGGGATAGGTAAAAGAAATATTTGCAAATTAAATTATAAATTAAGAGTTAATATCCCCAGTATACCAAAAAAAAAAAAAAAAAAAAAAAAAAGCAAAAAATCTCTAAAACTTCAGAAGACTAAATGGAATAAGTACATTGACTAGTATGGAAGATGCTCAATGATGGACATCTTTTAAAAAAAATGGTAGTGCCACAGGCAATGTTTGTGATAAAACCTAGCTTGCTAAAAACTGCTTACGAAGTGGACTTGCAAAGTGATCTAACGTGCATAGTCAAATTAAAATGTATATAAGTCAGATTCTCTTGCTATAAACCGTAGTATCTAACTGAATTTTTTAAAATAGTATTTTTAATCCCACTTATGAGAATATGTGACAAGCTCTCAACAGAAATCCATTTAAAAATATTTGTATATCTTGCTTTTAATGTCCATATGATAAATGCTCAAACTAAGAAAGAAGATCCTTCATTCTTTAAATTATATTTTAAATTTACTTAACATACAAGCTGACCAAACTGGAAAAAAAAACAAAACACTAAAACTTTTAAAAATGGGTCTACCTTTCACTTAAATGCTCAGATAATATCTGGAGAATATATGTTTGATATTTAATATAGGTCTACTTTTTAACAGAGTACTGTAAAAAATTAACATAAGAAAGTTGCTTTTAAAAACCCTGAGGTGGTTAGTATAGTAAAATCTCAAAGTTACAAATCAGAGTAAGCTTTAAATCATTAGTGCTAACACCTCACAAGTAATCTTAACTCACATACAATGTATCTTAATTCAGACACTGTTCCCCAGTACCCTGGACTTACTGTCTTCTGTTACATTGTATTGTGCTTCCTTTGGTAACTGTGTCACTCTGAACTATACGCTCTGCAACGGCAAGAACTCCCTTATCTTGTTCACCTCTGCACCTAGCAAGTGTATGGCACATAGCAGAGTTTCAATAAATAACAATGTATTAATAAATGAAGACATTAAAATTGCACATATTGTATTTGTAGAAAAATAAAATTTTTAATGTGATTTTATGAAACAGCCCTAATTATTAAGTAACTGGAACTATAAAAACATTTATTTAAACTAAAACAAGCTTACCTACTATACTGAAATATTGTTTAAAAAATAAAACTTTGTGTGCACGTTTTCAGCAACACACATTTTCCAACTAATGCATAAGATAATGTGATCTGTAAATATATCACTCTCATCTCTGAAGAACATATAGATAGATAAGAGTCTATAGGACTCCTTTAAAACTCTGATGCAAAGGTATTCTATTACATTCGTCATTTGTCTCTTTAATTTTACATAAAGGTACGTACATTTTTAGCCATTTATGGAGCAAACACTCTGGACAATTGCTGATGCTACCAACTTTAAGTGAAATCTGCCACATACCCAGTGCAAATTTAACCTTATAATGATTTAATAGTGTGAATAAATTACTTCAGTGTTTGCACATAAGGGTATTTCTACTGCTATTTGATCAAACACATTTAAAAGATCTTACTCTGCACCTTAATTGTGAAAATATATTCCAAGATGCTAAATTTCCCTTAAAATAAACCTGAGTTAAAAATCACAGTATTCGTGAACAGAAAATATACAAAAAAAGAAAGATCAACTAAGTATCTAATTAGATTATTTGTTGAATTGAGTTAAATATCTAACAATTTGTTAAATTTCCCTCCTAAAATATGTAATGGATTATATAAATACTGAAAAAAATCCAAATAATTTTTACTTTACGACTATTTCTTTGCATTTGTAACTGATTTTTTTTTTTTTTTGAGACAGAGTCTCACTGTTGCCCGGGCTAGAGTGAGTGCCGTGGCGTCAGCTTAGCTCACAGCAACCTCAAACTCCTGGGCTCAAGCAATCCTTCTGCCTCAGCCTCCCAAGTAGCTGGGACTACAGGCATGTGCTACCACGCCCGGCTCATTTTTTCTATATATATCTTTAGTTGGCCAATTAATTTCTTTCTTTCTATTTATAGTAGAGACAGGGTCTCACTCTTGCTCAGGCTGGTTTTGAACTCCTGACCTTGAGCAATCCGCCCGCCTCAGCCTCCCAGAGTGCTAGGATTACAGGCGTGAGCCACCGCGCCCGGCTCCTAGGGTATCTTTTTACCCATTTAAAAATCTCCTTTTATGAAAGTATCTGAAATTCATTCACATTAGGGTGTAAATAACAGGTAATGGCTTAAAGTGTTACTCGGCTCTTTTAAACTCCCAGGAGACAACCAAGTCAGCAGGAGCCTGCCCTCAGGGTGGCCCTGTAATTTTCGTTTGTTGGGCTGGGTGCAAAATGAAATGTGCTCATCTTGTTCAAAAGCCAGGAAAAAAGTGGCATTAAAATACACAAATATAAAGCTTTTTTCTTACATTTTTTTTTTACTTATGTGCAAAAAGAAAGTAAAAATTTCAGGACCCCACCCCCAACCGCTTATGCAAAAGGGAAGGTAAATGCCTCCTGCACAGGTCACTCACTACGGAAGTTCCTTGCTGGCCTCCCATATGCAAGGACACACAAATTGTAACTTTAGGTCTGCAGGCTACCTCTAGCTCCTAAAATTAAAGTCTGTATAATTTCACACTAATAATGAACTGCAAGTTTATCTTCCCAGGTACAGAACAGAGTCCAGATAGGATCAGACATTCTTCTACCTACTCAGGGCGATCTACATAATTATGCTTCCTTCACTCCTTTTTTCTCTTCTGACATTTGCCTTACCTTATGTAAAGTGTAAATTTTCCTGGGTCTCACAAGAGAGTAGCCATTTTGTCTCACTACCCCCAATACCTGCCTTTTAAAATTTCCTTTCTGCGTGCTCCACTCCCCATTAAATACTGAAAATTCCAAATTCCTCTTCAGAAATATAGTCACGGATTTGTCTGGGTTTGTGTTTTTCCTGAGAATGTCCTCAACTTTGGCTTAATAAACCTCCATTGATTGAAATCTTTGCCTTAGTCACTTCTTTTAGGTCAACAAATGTATTAGGGATAATAGTGTCACAAGAGTAATGACACAAACTTTCAAACTGGAAAAATGTCCTTTTTTTATGTCATCATTTTATATAATGCAATGAACAATAATACTTTGTTAATGTGATATCTTGATTAAGCATATGATTTTTCTGGCTCACATTTCTGCGGATGTATTTATTAAGCCATAGAAATTTATATTTTCCAGATGGCAACAGCAGAGCGTTAAACCAAGCATGGGCTCTTCTGGGAGCAGGGCCCTGTGTGACCACGCAGGTTGCTGTGCACGAAGGCAGCCCCACCTATCCTGTTGTTTGTTCTCCAGAAGTAGATGCTGAGACGGAGTTTGGTGTGCAGAGTATTTATTAGGGACCAACGTCTATGGGAGGGAGGAGGAGGAAGCAGTGTTGGGCAGGGGGAGAAGTAAAAATGTGATGTAGTTGTAACAAAGCTTTGGCAATTCGCATAGGGTGTTCTGGGCCATACACAACCCATCACAGACACTAGGTCAGGCCAAAATGTCGGGGTCTTTATCTTCTGCTTCTAGCAGTCATTGGATATGGACTGTGCAACTGTGGGGAGTGTGATTAGCAGAGTTCTCAGATCTCAGATTGCAGAGAGCCATCTCAACCAAGGGCACAGCTTTCCCAGCCTGACCGACATCCTGCTTTCTCTTGAAGAAAATATTAGCAAACCGAATCCAGCTATGCACGTATGATGGATAATACATCACAACAAATAGCTTGGGTCTGTTCCGAGAATAGGGGATTGCTTTAGCATTAGGGAAGCAGGGAATCAATCACTGATTGATCAGGCTATGTTAACAGAATTATGCATAAGGATACAGATATGGAAAGGTTGAAAGTAAAATGATGGGGAAAGATATACCATGTGAACATTAATGAGAAGGAAGCCAGCACAACTATATTAATATCAGACAAAATAAACTTTAAGGCAAAAGGCATTATTAGAGAAGGGTTTTTTTTTTTTGGTAATGACAGAGGCTCAGATCATGAGGCACATTAAACAGATTGGAAGAAGGATGGTAAGAGGAAGTGCTTCAAAGAATGTGGAAGACCTGCGCATCTTCAGAAAGCTCCGAGCCTCCTCACACTTCTCCCACTAGCCAGCAGATAGGTATTCCGTAGTTTAATTTCTTTAGCTTAGTGCTTTGTTGTATAGTTAAAAAATTAAAAAAAAAAAAAAGGAAAAGGAAGGAGCTATCAAGTTATAGAAAGACGTGGAAGAACCCTAAATGAGTATTACTAAGTGAAAGAAGCCAGTATGAAAGGGCTACATACTGTGTGAATCCAAACACGTGACATTCTGGAGAAGGCGGGACTGTGGAGACAGTAAAAATGCGGCTGCTGGGTGTTTGGAGGGGAGGGAAGGAGGGGTGAATGGGCAGAGCACAGAGGATTTTTAGGGTAGTGAAACTACTCTGTAGCGTATTGTAATAGTGGGTAAGTGTCGTTACACATTTGTCAAAACCCATAGAATGTATAGCACCAAGAGTGAACCCTAACGTAAACTATGGCGACAATGATGTGTCAGTGTGGGTTCATCAGTTTTAACAAATGTATCACTGTAGTGCAAGATGTTAATAACAGGGAAACTGTGTGTGTGCAGACTCCTTACTCTCCTCTCAGTTTTTCTGTAAACCTGAAACTGCTCTAAAGAACAGAGTCTGCTAATTAAGAAAAAGTACTAGGAGGCCGTGTACAGAGATTGTTTTTGTGCAAGAAACAGAAACCAATTCAAACTAAGCCAAAAACAAAAGTAAATGCATGACAGAGCTGGATCCTGCAGAGTGATGACTTAAATCCAAGGTCATGACAAGACATCTGAAGTTCATTGCCAGGACTATGGGGTATATGGTGGTCAATTTTGCTAAATGCTCCATGTGAATTTGAAAACAATATGGCTTTGCTGCTGTTAGGCGCAGTATTCTATATATGCCAAGGAGGCTGTGTTTGTTAATTGCATTGTCCAAATCTGCTACATTCTTATGGGTATTTTTGTCTGCTTGTTCTATCAGTTGCTAAGATTATTGTATTGAAATATCACTCTAAGATTATATATTATATATTTTCCCTTTTTGTCGTGCTAATTTTTATTTTATAAACAAGGGCTGTCTGGAAAGTATCCAGCCATTGTTAATATAACGAGAACATATTACATGGCTGGATACTTTGCAGACAGTCTTGGTATTTTGAAGCTATGTTGCTATGAGTATACAAATTTAAAATTATCTACCCAACGAATTTTGTTATTATGAAATGTTTCTCTTTATCTCTAGTAATGCTTTGTCTCAAGGTGTTCTTTTTCTGATATATTAGTATAGCTATATCAGCTTTCTTTTGGGTGTTTTCACATATTTTTTCCGTCCTTTAATTTTTAACCTTTCTATATCTTTATAATTAAGCTGTGCCACTTTGCTGTTTTTAACCAGTCTGAGAATTTTGTTTTTTAACATGTAGTAATTTAGATTTAATAGAATTACTGATATATTTGTATTTAAACCCACTCTCTTCTTTTTGCTTTTTATTTGTCCCATCTGTTCTATGTTTTCTATTTTCTATGTTCTTTTCTCTCTGTTTTTGTTTGGATTGATTTTTTTATTATTCTATTTTATCATTAGGTTGTTTAGTTATAGGTTGTTGTACTTTTCTTTTAGTGGTTATCCTGCCCAAATGTCAATAATGCAAAGATTAAGAAACCCTGCTTAATCTTCTGTTTTCTCTAAACTGGCAATAAATACAATCTAAAGGTTTGATTAGATTCAGTTCATTTTTGGGAGAGGACAGAATTCTTCACAGGTGGGCCTGTGCTGTACACCCCATTATATCATATGAGAAGGCAATAATCTCCGATGCATAGATGCACAGATTGATAAGTGGCTTAGGTGTTTCAGCCTCAGCTGTCCATTATAAAGTTGCTCATTAGCCTGTGATCTAATTGTGTTGGGACCCATTGGTGACAGCTGCCTAGATTCATTGTTTCATTAAGGGCTGCAAGGTGGTGATCCTTCTATCACTTGTTCTCCTAGGAGCCGCGGTTCTCGGGAAAACTGTTGCCTTATCAACTATTTAATTATCCTAAAATACAGCCCATACAGGAAAGGCAGGATAAACATGTGGTTTTTAATCTTTATCAATTTTCAGAATCCCTACTTATTTAAAAATGTTTACAATATTCTTTATAGGTGTTTTCAGAAAAGTCAGCTGGCAGCCATCCTCTGAGGAGGCAACAGGAAAGGGGTGTTACTGAGCGGTGTCATAGCAAGCGCTAGGTTTCAAATGAGTCCACAAGGCCTGCTGGGAGGAAACCGACTTCTAGGGGGCAGCAGAGACCACCGGCTGCGGCTGCCCCGGCACCTCGGCTTTGACGCCTTTCCACATGACTGCTGCTGCTACTCGCCTCTCCTTCCAGCTAGCTGGAACCTCAGCTGCGCTGAGAGGCCTCGTCCTGGTCCCCGTGCTGTGCTGGCTGCAGCGGGGAGCAGGGCTGTTTCCGGCGCCTTCAGCCTTTGCCACCTGCTGCTGGAAGGTGAGGGAGCGTCTCACATGGGACTAGAAGGAGGAACCAGGCAGCCCCTGTGGGGAATCGTTTGTGACAAGAAGGCAGCCCCCCCCCAGTTGAATTCCCCGGGTGCATCTGCATGTCATAAAGCGATTGTGGCTTTAACCAGTGTCAAGATGGTATCTTGGATAAGCATGTGGGCTTTTAGCTGACACAGTCCTGGGTTCAAATCCTGATTCTGCTGCTGAGGAACTGTGGATGAAACTGTTTCCTCACGTGTGGAACGTGGTTGATAATAGCTGCACAGTGTTGCTGCAGAAACGGGAGATGGTGCGTGTCAAGGGCTCAGCTGGCGTGCACATGCGTGCGTGTGTGCGTGGTACCCAAGGGGGGGGCGCTGTTCCCTGGCAAGGCTGGGGCTAGCTCGGGGCTGACGGCTGTGCGCGGCTTGCCTAGCAGCCTGTCGCCTCCACGGAAGTGTAACTAGAGCGCGCAGCAGGACAGTGTTCTGGGCCTCCCATGCCCCCCGTGTCAGATAAGCAAAGGAAGACCCAGGATTAGAGCGGCTTTTCCAGGTGACCGGAGAATGTGACAGAGCAGAGGCTGGAATTCAAATACGTGGAATCTTGGTCATGCTCTCATTGACTGCAGCTAAGATACTCTTTTCTCTAGCTACTGTTAGCATTTCTCTAAACTCTTCTTAGGTTGTCTTGGCTTAATTTGTACTTGCAAACATTTTTTTTTTTGAGACAGTCTCACTGTGTTGCCCAGGCTAGAGTGCCATGGCGTCAACCTAGCTCACAGCAACCTCCAACTCCTGGGCTCAAGCGATCCTTCTGCCTCAGCCTCCCAAGTAGCTGGGACTACAGGCATGTGCCACCATGCCCGGCTAATTTTTTCTATATGTATTTTTAGTTGTCCAGCTAATTTCTTTCTATTTTTAGTAGAGACGAGGTCTCGCTCTTGCTCAGGCTGGTTTCGAACTCCGGACTTTGAGCTATCCACCCGCCTCAGCCTCCCAGAGTGGTAGGATTACAGGCGTGAGCCACCACGCCCGGCCTTGTACTTGTAGACATTTTTGGAGAATCGCACATGCAATGAGTCCTCAGGATATGTGTGTACTTAACTTCCTTCAATTATACCCATCCTGGGCTTAATCATACTCTGTCTCTTGCCAGTCCAAAGGTGTGAGATACAAAGCTTGAACATGACTTGTATGTTTACTAATAGCTAGTTATTCAGTCACTGAGTATGCGTCGAACACCTATTATGTGCCAGGTACTGGGTTACGGAAAGGGTTTAGAGATAAGGCAGATAGAGACAGAGAGATGAACAATACAGTCCCTGCATGCAAGGCATGTCAACTCTAATGCGAGGAGCGGAGAAGATTTGGAACTGAGAAGCCAACTAATGGCTACAATTCAGTGATACACAGAATGGCATTTACCTTGAGAGAGTTTCTGGAGGAGTGATACTTGAACTTAACCCAGAAAGATGAGTCATGGCTAAGCAGGGAGAGAACAGAGTGCCTGTCCTTGTGTCAGAGGGAGGATGGAGGTGTCAGAAGGCATTGTGAGTTTGGGGGGACATCCCATGTTAGTTCTGCATGGAGGAGGCATGGGCCGACAGGTGATGGTGACAGGGCTGGGACAGCCAGATGCTGAAGGTTGTGGGACTGTGCCAAGGAATTGTGGCATCACCTTTAAGGCAACGTGAGGGGCACTGAAGTACTTTAAGTCTGTGGTGCCCCAACCCCTAGGCCATGGACCGGTACTGGTCGGTGGCCTGTTAGGGATCGGGCTGCACAGCAGGAGGTGTGTTTACAGCCACTCCCATTGCTCGCATCACTGCCTGAGCTCCGCCTCCTGTCAGATCAGCAGCGGCGTGAGATTCCCATGGAAGAGAGAACCCTACTGTAAACTGCGCATGCAAAGGATCTAGGTTGTGCGTGCCTTACGAGAATCTAATGCCTGCTGATCTGAGGTGGAGCTGAGGTGGTGATGCTAGCACTGGGGAGTGGCTGCAAATGTAATAAATGTCATGTGCTTAATCATCCCCAAACCATCCCCCCACCGGGTTTGTGGAAAAATTGTCTTTCTTGAAACTGGTCCCTGGTGCCAGAAAGGTTGGGGGCTGCTGCTTTAAGCCACAGGATCAGATTGTGGAGTTGGAGGGATTTGAGAAATTTGGAAGGCTATTGCTGTGATCCAGGTTAGAAAGGATAAAGAATTGTACTTAAGTCATGATGGCTGAGGGGATGGAGAGGCATGAGGTGACCCAAGCGGGATTTAGGGGAAAGATTGGATAGGACACGTGTTCAAAGAGTGACCATGGGAAGGACCCACAGCAATGTTTTGGAATCAACCTTGAGAAATTGCTGCGATAATCCCAAGTTACCATCTGGCTATGACAGGCTCAGCTTGGGGCATTCCTTGTAAATTGGAGTCTAATAAGAACTTATTTACATTTTTTCTTCCTCTGCCTTGATAACCCAGTGGAGAATTCAGTGTTCTCTTTGTCCTAGCGACTGGGAAGCTGGGGATGGAACTGCTCTCTCCACGTGCAGCCTGCAGCCTTTCTGCGGGGATGCCCCCGAGGGGCTGTGGACACCTTCCTCCTCCTGACTGTAGCCCCAGGTCTGCTGTGGGAGCAGGCTTGTCAGATTTCAGGCCTCTGCGGCAGGATTCTCAACCCACAAATATCTCCCTCTCTACCTGCTGTGGGAATTTTTGTTTGTACTGTTAATCTCAAAACTGGATTAATTAAACCTTGATTCAGGACATTCTCATCATTAGTCAACACATGGCTTTCTTCAATTTCTTTAGTTTATTTTTAATAGCATAATGAACTCCTATGTATCCACCACCCCAACCAAGAGCTAAAACATTACCTAAAACTCAGATCTCTCTACATCTCCTTCCTTGTCCTGTCTCCTGCTCTTCCAGATGGAAGGGACCACCCTTCTGATCTTTGTGTTTATCTTTCCTTTTTAAATGGGTTTTATTTCATGTATTTGTATCTACATATTATATTTTTGACATTCAAAATTTCCCCACTAAAAAGGAAAGAGGAAGACTCTATCCTTGGAGAAGAGCAAATGAGCACTCCTTGAAAATGGAGTCTGGCAGCTGCCTATATACGTTTCTTATTAAAAACTTAAAAAAATTCTTACAAAAAATCTTTGAATAAAACTGATAGTCCAAGATAATATGTCATATTTATGCTCCATTATATCACCAAACACCCTGGGGGGGCATGCATCCCCAGTTAGAGAGCCACGTCTGGTTTCGGGGACTGTTGTCAAAGGGTCTCCGACAGGCTGACAGTGGTGCAGGCTCCGACAGGGGGAGGCAGGCCTGGCCGCTCAGGAGCGGCACAGTAGAGCCTGTGCGTGTGGGAATAGAAAGATGGTACAGACCTCCAAGGGCCATGGGCGGAATACAGACGTCATGTGTCCCAGCACCTAATTCCTTAGCTTGGTCAGGGAATGGGACCTGTGTGGTCTGGCTCAAGAAGGTAGCTGGGCCAATTAGATTTTCTCTTTTGGGAATTTGGACTGAGAAACACAAAGGGGTCATTTGCTTGTTAGGGGTGGGACAAGTCATGAGCTAGTCGGAGCTGCAGAGTCTGTGATGGGCCATGGGGAAGTCCAGGCTGTTCTGGAGCAAAAAGAGTGAGCAGTCCGAGGAGGCCAGTGGGAAGCAGGACTGAATTAGATGGTTGCTGACGGGGAGTGACAGGGACAGCGTAAGGACCCACAAGTCCTTGTGCTGAGGCTGCTGGAGCTCTATGCAGCCAACATTCAGCAAGATTCATCTTCTGGTTTCAGGAGGCCTGGCACCATCAAGGCTCTGCTTATTGGATTTCCTGTTCTCACCTGTCCACAACCTTGTTTAAATCAACTTTCTGTCTACCCCATGCCTGAGCTGTATCTGGTCACACACAATAAGGCTGTGGTTTAAACATATGCCCATGAATTATTTGCTATTTCTTACTTTAAGAGGTGGAACTAAATCTTTTTTTTTTTTTTTTTTTTTGAGAGTGGGCTGGACATAACAATGTGCTTCTAATGACTAGAATGAATTCAAAGTGAGTGTGCAACTTCAGAGACAAGGCCGTAAAAGACACTGCGGTTTCCTCTCTGGTTTTTGGATCACTTGTTCTGGAGGAAGTCAGCTGCCCTGTCATGGGGACACTCAGGCAGCCCACAGGGACCCGTGTAATGAGGAACTGAGGCCTCCTGCCCACAGCCCTGTGAGTGAGCCATGTTCATGGCAGGTCCTTCCCGCATAGCTGAGCCCTTGGTTCACTGCAGTCCCAGCTGGCGTCTCGGGAAAGATGCGACCTCATGAAAGACTCAGAGGCTAAGCTACTCCTAAATTCCTTACCCATAGAAATTGTAAGATAATACATGTTTGTTGTTTTAGACCCCTAAGTTTTGGAAAATTTGATAGCAGCACTACATAAATATTAATACATAGGTTGATTTGTTTTACATTAAACTGATGATCACTAACTCAACTGGCCCTTTAATGCTGCCTGGCCACATTATGTCTCTTGTCCATCTTCTCAGGCCACTTATGTCATATCTTCTCTCTCTCTCAAACCTCCAGTGCCTCCACCCATTTTCACTCTCAGCTAATGCCCTGCATTCCTATTTCCATGAGAAAGTCAGAGCAATTGAAACAGAATTTCCCGAGGACCCACTGTGACATCTGCCTGCACACTGCACCTGCCTCCTCCTCTGTGACTAGGGTAGAACTCCCTGTGCTCCCAGCTGAGGCCAGCCTCCCCCTTGGGCTCTAGATCTCGTCCCCTCTCACCCACCCAACAACATCCCTCCTGAAATTCTTCTCCCCTCTCTGTTTCTAGGAGGAAAGAGCATTGACCTGTGTCCCATTTGCTACTTACAGCTCAAGGCACATGGAGTCTGAGCATTAACCACTGGATTTAGCAGCAGCACCAGGGCATTGGCCAATGGTTTTACCCCCAAAATCTGCCTGGAGGATGGCCGGAGAGAAATTAGAGACGGTGGGTATGCTCACCACTTTCATGAAATGTTGTTGTAAAAAGAAAGGAAGAAAGGGTGCAGAGAGGTATGGGGCCAAGGGAGATTTAAAAAAATTTTTTAAGACAGAAATTTTTTTTGTCTTTATTGAAGTGTAATTTACATATCATGTCTTTATTCCATTTTAAGTGTACAATTAAATGGTTATTAGTAAATTTACCAAGTTGTACAGTTATTCACATAAATTAGTTTTAGAGGATTTCCCTCCCCCTATTGAGATCCCTAATACTCATCCCCAAATACACTTCAAGCATGTCCCTCCCCTCCACAGTGCTCACCACATCCCCTGGATGTGGGTCCACCACCCACCCCCAAAATCCCCAGTGAACATTACCACCATTTAAGCACCATAATGCCAATCAGTCAATACCAATTTGATGGCGAGTACAAGTGGGGCCCATTCTTCGGGTCTTGTGTCACCTCACTTTGAATAATGAATGGGCTTAAGCTTAATAGCTCACTGTCGTTTCTTAAAGTTCAGTAATATTCCATTGTAAACATATACCAAATTTTAATAATCCACTCATGAATTGACAGGCACTTGGGTTGTTTCCACGACCTAGCAATAGTGAATTGTGCTGCCATAAGCATTCGTGTGCAGATGTCTTTATAATAGAATGTCTTATGCTCTTTTGGGTAGATGCCTAATAATGCTATTGCTGGATCAAATGGTAATTCTAATTTTAGCTCTTTGAGGAATCTCCAAATTATTTTCCACAAAGGTTGCACCAATTTGCAGTCCCACCAGCAGTGTCAGAGTGTTCCT
>CAUYRT010030265.1:0-28001 GCA_963574885.1 Lepilemur ruficaudatus
TGGACTACTTTGACAGAGTAGGTTTTTGAATGTAACAAGATAAGTCAACTTGAGTTGTAATATATTTTGGGAAATCAGCTCACTACAAATTGTGACTGTAAACATTGTACTGTAAATGCTTTGTAGTTTTCCCCCAATAAAATTTTCGGAAGGGAAAAAAAAAAAGAAGGGATAAGTATGGAAGAGATGCACATGGATTTACTCCCACACACACATGTAAATTCACATGTATGTATACTCACTCAAATATTAGAGTCATGCAAATTTTCTAAAATGTCAAAAAATTTTAATGGAAATTCAGAACCCAAAAATAAAGGTAAAAATATTATAATTAGTGATTTAGTGGCTACTAAAAGAAGAAAAATATGTGAAATTGAAGACGTGAATAGTTGGAATTAGAATGTATGTAAAAAAAAAAAAAGACCATATGACTATGCTGAGGATTCTATTAAACATTTAAGAAAGACAAAAATGTCAATACCACAGAAATTATTTCAAAAAATAGAAGAGAAAGCATTCCCCAACTCCTTTTATGAGACCAGGTCCAGAATAACCATGATATAAAAATTTGAAAAAGAATGACAAGAACAGAAAATTACAAAAAAAAAAAAAATCATAAGACTGGATGGAAAAATTTTTGGCAAAAATCAGCAAATTCAACCCAGAATGAAATGAGAGCACTTCATTTCTTACAGGTGAAGATTGCCTAGAAAGAAGTTTATTTTCAGGAGAAAATTAACCAGATTTAGGAAAATAAAGGGCAGTAGTGATGCAAAACATTCTGCAAGCAGAATTGTGATCCCCCAATCCATACACCTACAAGCCCCAGAACATCAGTATATAGCTAGTAAGAAGGAAAAATGTGATTTATGTGTTGATTTACTTATTTATTCATTTTTGGATTGATTTGTTTGTTTGTAAAAGTGAACCACAACGGAGAAAAAATCTCCAGATACTGATTTTATATGGCTCCGCCAAAAGATACTGTGGACGCTTGTTGGTGTAACAAGAGTAGAAAACAATCAATCTAGACTGAGGCAAAATAAAGGAGTGTTCAGGGGATTTTGTCTTCTGAGAAAATAATATGAATCAATTACTTAGGGATATAACTGGCTGGGGTACAATTGTTGGGAAAACATAATTAAGACCCAAATCTCCTCCCAACCCACAAAACCTTCCCACAAGGGTAGAAAAGAAAGAAAATAAGTTTATTATGGACTAAACCTTAAGCCAGAAGGAGATGCACATCCTAGGCAATCCTCTAAGAGATTGCAAAAACAGAGGGCAACCTTACCCTTTTATATAGCCAAGCAGATAAACCCATCATGGACAAGTTCTTAAGGCAGTAACTGGTCTAGTAAGCACACTTCACGACACCATTTGTCATACCTAGTTCATCCTAAATTCACTTGGTAGTTGTAGGGACCAAGAGTGTTAGCAAATTAGCTTCATCCCAAAGAAACATAAACTTCTTGGCATCCACTAAAGTTAGGCCCCTCCCTTACCACAGGAACTGGGCAGTGAGGGCACTATCTTCCTTGATGACTGCATTTCAAAGAGATGCTCCCCAGTTCCTTGATAAAGTTGTTCCTGGGGTGTAAAGCTGGTGACAGTCTTATTTACCCTTTAAAAATGTTTACATGCATTTCAAGGAGTAGAGAAAGACTTTATAATTACACGTTTTCTAATGTAAATGTTCTAAAAAAGGGAAGGGGAAATGAAGTCTCCTCCCTCATCCAGAGAATTAAGCCTCTTACTTTTAATTGCATTTGCCATTTACACAACTAAAAAAAAAAAAAAAAAAACTCCTTTGCCTTAAAAAAATACTTAGACCCTGCCTCAATTTGAGGACTTATTTAGAAATATTGAAATGAATAAAAATGCATTGTCATTAAAATGTTCTTTAAAAGACATTATGCATGACTTTAATAATGGAGAGGTGGAGATGGAGTATATGGAACCTCTTTGTGATTTTTGCACAATTTTTCTGTAATCTTAAAACTTCTCTAAAAAATAAAATCTATTAATCCATTTAGGCTGGTGCAGCGGCTCAGGCCTGTAACCTCAGCACTCTGGGAGGCCCAGGTGGGAGGATTGCTTGAGCTCAGGAGTTCCAGACCAGCCTGAGCAAGAGAAAGACCCCATCTCTATAGAACATAGTAAAAAAAATTAGCAGGTCATGGTGGGTGTTCCTATAGCCTATAGTCCAGCTACTCGGAGGCTGAGGCAGGAGGATAAATTGAGCCCAAGAGTTTGAGGTTGCTGTGAGGTTTCAGTGAGCTATGATGATGCCACTGTACTCCACCTGGGGTAACTGAGTGAGACTGTCTCAAAAAAAAAAATCCTTTTAAATGTTATATAAATTGTCCTTTAAAGAATGGACTAATGGAAAGAGTGAACACAAACATCTTTTGGGATGTGTAAGTCAGGTTTATTTTTTTTCCCCCAATTTTTGACTTTTTAAAATGTCACCATATAATACTCTGATTAAAAATTAAAATTCAATGCAAATAAAAATATTATTTTTTACATTCTTTACTAAGAAACTCTTAAAATGCGCTTTAACGTCTGCAAGAACTATACCTTCTCTGCCTGTATTTGCAGCCTTACTTCACTGCATTCTCCCCTTATCTCATTAGCCTTCAGCTACATTTTTAATTTAATTTAATTTTATATTTTATTTTATTTTGTAAGTCATACAATTTAACAAATCATTTCCTGCTCTAGGCTTCCTCCAAATCCCTTTTCCCCTCTTCTCCTCTAGGGAGCTCACATTCATGCTCAGGCCATGGCTTTCTCTGCCTCCAATAACTTAGTCAATCACTCTGTTATACTTTCAGGCCACTTTATGTTTTCTTACTTAGCACTCATCACCCAAAAGAGTACTTAGGTTATTGTGTGCAGTTAATTAATTTTTGTTTAATATAAACACTTTTGAAGCAAATGTTTACCCTAATTACAATTCTGGTCAAAAGTCCTAAACCCTCATGACTTCAAAACCAGAAAAAAATAATAAGACAATCAATCTGATCTTATTTTAATCATTAACTACTTTGATTTAACATCTGTCTAAAATATTAGATTAAAACTTGAAAAATGTAATGATATAAAGACACATGGAATGTAAGCTATTAATTAAAATTTCATATGAAATCAAAATAAAATAGTTAAGTAGGCAGTTAATTGCATGCAATTCACTGGAGATATCAAAATTATTTTAATAGACATAGTATCAATCAATCAATTCAATAACCATTTAAAATTACATTGTCAATGGATTTTATTCAGTTAAAAGTGTCAAATTTTCAAATATTTTACAAAACTTTCCTCAACATTCTGAAACAAAATAAAACTTTAAGAGAATAAGACTGAGGTTTCAGTAGGAAACAAAGCTGAGAACATGGCAAGGATGTGAGGAAAATAACCATCCAAATCGACGTGAATCTTATTATATTTTATTTTATTTGACACAGGGTCTCACTCTGTCACTGTGGGTAGAGTGCAGTGGGGTCATCATAGCTCACTGCAACCTCAAACTCCTGGGCTCAGACAATCCTCCTGCCTCAGCCTTCCAAGTAGCTGGGACTATAGGCATGAGCCTCCACATCCTGCTAATTTATTCTATTTTTGGTAGAGATGGGGTCTTGCTCTTGTTCAGGCTGGTCTCAAACTCCTGAACCCAAACTATCCTCCCATCTGGGCTTCCCAGAGTGCTAGGATTACAGGTGTGAGTCACTATGCCAGGCCCCTGAACCTCACTCTTAACAATAGGTTGTCCTCTTTCCAATGACCAATAACATATCAATGAAGTGCCTCATAATTAAGAAGGAAAATGGACAGAACTTTGACATGCTAGAAAAACAAATAAATAAAAATAGCTAATATGTTTTAGTATGCGCTATTTGGAAGATACTGTGACCTAAAGAAAGAAACAGAGGAAGTTGTATAATTTTCTTGCCCATCCCTATTTATAGAATGGAGTAAAACAAGTATTTTGATCAATTTAAGAATTAATTATGAAAATATCTCAGAGAGCAATTCCTTCAAAATATATCCTCTCCCAATTCCTAGGCTATCATCTCTGCCCACTAAATATTTTAAATTGTTGTTATGATTATTATTATTACATACCTCAAGTGTGTTTTCATGTTAATGCAGCTATATACAATAATAAAAATCCATGATTTATTACACTTTCCTACAATATGCTAAGGTATTTTATTTATTATATGTAGATAAATGAGAGGTAATATATGATTGATTGAAATATTTAAAGAATCATTTTCCTTATTTTAGAAATGACGAAACTAAAGTGAAAAAATTTTGAATTGCCAAAAGTATACCACTAGGAACCAGAAAAAAGTAACCAGAACTCATAACTCTCTAAGAATCCCTAGATTCTACAGTTTTCCTAATATATCATAATATTTTTTATTAGAATAATGTGTTCACATCACTACTCATAATCAGTTCTCAGAGAAAAATCATAACGGGAATAAGGATTTTAAAATTTGATTGCTGCTTAAGTTGTGGATTAAAGTGCTTTAATAGTTACTTCAGGAATTCCGATTGTTAACTTATTTGTGTTTGGCTTCTTCATGTTTAGAAAAATAACGTAGACTCATTCTTTCTAACTTTCTCATTAAATCTAAAAGATGTTTATTGATTGGAACCTCATTTTACAAAAGATATCAGAGAAGTTGAGCAATTTTCCCAATGTCACACAGCTACAATGTGGCAGAATTAAAGTTAATGCATACTTACCTGACTCAAAACCCCAAATGAAAGTTGGAAGTCACCATCTTTCATTGTCCATATAACATGAAATAAAAATTATGAAACTAGTGGCAACACTGATTCCAGGGTTATAAAAACCTCGTTTTTCAGTATTTAGTCATATAAAATATCAATATCTTTGTTAAATTCCTTCCTTTCCAGACTTGCTACTTGAAGGAGTATTGAATAACACTATCAATAAGTGAGTCTTGTTCAAATTTTTGAAACAAATATAAATATCTATATTTACATCTAGCTTGGATTATATATTGGATAATTAATGAGCCCTAATCTTCACACATTTTATCAGATACTAGAGGTTATTTACAACATAGCAATTTCTTATTCTTCCCCAAATGGAGCCACACTTCTGTTCTGGAGCCAATGTAACCATCCCCACAGGTTGACTCATGATTTACCTAATCTAGTCATGATGATCTCACTTGTTTGTGCAATGTTTGGTCTAGGAGTGAGCTGTGACCTACTTCTTACAATAGAAACAATTATTTTCCTAGAAAGTAAATGGAATGTGAAACTTCAATATTAATTTTTAATCGCATACTTATTGTTGTTTCTGGGAATACAGCAGCTAATAACAAAGGCAAATCCCCTAGCTCATAGCTTTCCATTTTATGTGGGGAAATTCACAATGTACAACATAAATAAGTTAAATATATTATATACTGATATGGACAAACTAAAACAGGTAAAGGCAAAAGGGAATGTTTGGGGGTATGATACAAAATTGAGGTTAGGGGAAGCCTTACAGAAAAGATTAGCATTTGAACAAAAAAACTGAAAGAAATTTTGGGGCAAAATATGTAGATAATTGGATGAAGGACAGTTCAGCCAGCCATGGTGCAATGGTCCTGAGGCAGGAGAACACCTGGCATGTTCACAGAAACTAGTGGTTAAGTGAAGAGCTAAAGAGAAAGCAGTTGGCAATTCAATGCAGTCAGACACTTTGTTCAGAGCAGTGCAAGGGCCATTTTAAAGAGTTGGTTTATTCTGAATAATAAAGAACACTAGGGGACTGAGCAAAGCGTGACAGTGATGCTTTAACAAGATAATTTGGACTGAATTGAGAATAGAATGAAATGGATGCAGGCAGAAGCAGAAACACCAGATGGATGGCTACTGCACCCACTGGTATGTGCATCTAATCCCTGAAGAGAGATGAATATTCTAATATGTGAATTTTAAACTAAAATTTTTGATAAAATTTGGCAAGGCAAAGGGATCAACAAAGACATTTTAGGCAAGGTAAAAGTGGAGTCATATTGGCATGCATAATCCTGAGATTTTAGAATGAAAAACAAGAAAATGATCAGTAGGCTCTTTTTGAGAAACGACAACGGTGAACTGTGGACAACAGCAGCCGTCCTCACTGTCAACATGTTGCTTAGCTAAGCCTTCTACTTACTAACCAGACCCACCATCCATTTCAATGTGATCTGCTAATGAAATAAGTTCCTTTCCTTTTTTATATCCTTTCTCCCTTTCTCTCTCTCTCTCTCTTTTTTTTTTTTGTCTAATTGCTGAATATTACTTTATATATGAAAGGAGGGGAGGGTATTTGCAAATGTAGTTAATCAAGGATTTTTTTTTAATTGGGGGAAAACTGCAAAGCATTTACAATACAATGTTTACAGTCACAATTTGTAGTGAGCTGACTTCCCAAAATATATTACCACTCAAATTTGGAGATTCCTCAAAGAGCTAAAATTAGAATTACCATTCGATCCAGCAATAGCATTATTAGGCATCTATCCAAAAAAGCATAAGACATTCTATGATAAAGTTTTAGTTTTTAGTATGCTCTGTGGTGACACCGTAGGGCTAGCATACTTTAGAGTCCTGACTAGTTCCACTTACTAGCTGTGGAATCTAAAAGAAATCACCACTGTCTTCAAACTTCTATTTTTTTATCTATGAAGAGTGGGCCTAGTCCCTGTCTGAAATGGCATTGGGTGATGACTAAAGAGAACAGACATTAAATCCCTAAACCGAGTCACAAAGTAGTAGAATGTGTGTATATTTGCATGTGTTTGTGGGTGCACATGGGTCAACTGGCGGCACCTTGGTGAAAAAAATGCTGTTTTTAAACCTTAAAGAAGCAATTAATACAAGCAGTGTCCAGCTTACTAGTTACATAGCTCATATAAGTTGACTGCTATATTAGTTTTCTAGTGTTGCCATAACAAATTATGATAAACTTATTGGCTTAAAACAAGAGAAATGTATTGTGTTATAGTTCTGGAGGTCAGAGTCCAAAATGGGTCTCAGTAAGCTAAAATGAAGATGTTGATAAGGCTGCATTTCTTTCTGTAGGCTGTACGGGAGAATCGGCTTGTTTGTCTGTTTGTTTTTGTCTTTTCTAGTTTCTAGAGGCCACCCACATTCCTTGGCTCATGAATCCATGTTCAAAACAAAAATATTGCATCTTTTGACTACATTTCTGTAGTCATATCTCCATCTACCAACAGCCTACAACTAAGCTGGGAAAGGATTTTTGCTTTTACAAATGCAAAATCAGATTGTCTCACCCAGGGAATACAGGATAATTCTCCTCATCTCAATTTCCTTAAGCCAAATCACACCTGCAAATTTCCTTTTGCCTTATAAGGTAACGTATTTACAGGTTCCAGAGATTAGAATGTGAACTTCTTTTTTTGTGGGGGACACATTGTCCTGCCTACATAATTGTATATCTGTTATTTGATTGAATTTCAGAATATATGTCTCCATGGAAATAGTGTTACATATGCTAGCTATGACCATAGATCAATGCAATCAAACAAAAGATGTTTGCAGAATTTACTTTGAGTGATTGCTACAAAACTCAAAAACTCTAAATCCTTG
Source organism: Lepilemur ruficaudatus (assembly GCA_963574885.1). Lineage (NCBI taxonomy): Eukaryota > Metazoa > Chordata > Mammalia > Primates > Lepilemuridae > Lepilemur > Lepilemur ruficaudatus. Next base: position 7,639 of record CAUYRT010030265.1, read on the forward strand.
AGCTGAAAGATCAGGATTGGGGTGAAGAGGATGGAACAAGGATGGGATTCAGGATGTAAGGCATAAGAAGCTGTCTATGGTACCGCATTAGTGTCCCATTACAATAATGAGGCTTCCATTGACAATGGAAATGTGGTCAAGAAGATGTAACATTTTTGTTTTGAAGATGGAAGAAGGAACCCATGAGCCAAGGAATGGCTCTAGAAGCTAGAAAAGACAAAAACAAACAAACAAACACAACCAAATTCTCCATTAAAGCCTGCAGAAAACTCTGCCAACAGCCTCAGTAAGTCATGACAATATGGTGCCATTTCCTCTGCCACCTTGTGCTTTCTGCCAAAACCTTCCCTACCATCCCCTCCCACTGAAGCCTAGAATGGACTCACAGCTCATCCCCATAGATACTGCACCTAAAATCCACCCTGAGTTTTCACTTTGAGGATCAAAGAGAAATTCAAGATTCAAAAAGCTTCCTAGCATTCCTCTTCCTTTGCTCTATATTCCTCTAGCCTTTGTCTCCCACCGCTGTTCCCAGCCTAGGAAACACAGATCTTTCTCAAGGGAAAGTTAAACATCAGAAACCTTGGGTGAGTGAATTTTCCTAAGCAGTAGATTCAGGAGACCCAGAAAGTTGCATACTAGAGTGGTGGCATTGAGCTACCTAGCATCACTGATATTATCATTTCTAGGTGACTAATCTTGCATAAAAAATGACCATAAATCTGGCATAAATTTCAAAATGGACAATATCTGTATCATTTTCTACAGACAATACAATCTAGAAAAAAAAATAGCCCATATTGCCCTAGATTTCATCAAAAGAGTTTTTAAGTAGGAACATCTTAATAATAGGTCCTGCTTTTCCCTGGCTGTTTTCCACACCAGGTAATATGGGACCTTCAACCCTTCTTCAAGGAAAGTTGCTGAGACTCCCTAACCCATGTGTCACAGTTGCTGATCAAGCCCTCTCTACCACAAAGGCATTCACCATATCTCTCTCTTGTTCCTACGCCCTCCATTGCCCTGAAGCAGGGCAAAGTTTCCCTTAATGCTATCTTGAGCACCCATCCCAGAGCCATCTCCTGGCTAACTCTGATGTCTTCTCTTAAAGCACTCCCAGCCTGTTGCTGCTGCAGATCCTCAATGTCTTACAGTGGCCCACTCTGCATTCCGGGAACAGAGAAGCCGTGCTGCATCCTCACAAAATCGGGTGGGGGGGATCTGTTTCTGCCCCTCCTTGCCTCACGCATCATAACCAAGAGTAAAGCTTTTTATGCCACAAGCATCTCAAGGTTCCCTAGAGAAATGGTATTTCAGCTGAAAGGTATTTCAGCTTCTGCCTATAGCAGTTCTCCCCACAAGGCTGGAGTCTGAAGACAAACTTCTCCATTGAGCTCCCAAGTGCCCCCTCCTCAGATGTGCGTAAGCTTTTCTTTCAAACATCCTCATGTGAATTTGATTACTGGCAATACTCAGATATGTCTGAGTGTGTTGGGAACAGCTTGGAGTATAGCTAAAACTTCCACTACACAAGGAATATATTTTAAAAATGATAAAGAATGTAATGGAAATGTTTCCTAGCTTTATTGAAAGTGGCCACATTACACTGTAGGAGTGAAGGGACAACTTCTCTTTTGCCCTCGGAAGGTTTGCTGAGAAACCAACTCATAAAAAGCAGATTATTTGGAGAAAAAGCATACAAATTTACTAGTAATGTGTACATGGAGAGTATCACGGAGTTATTACCCAAACTCTAATAGGCTGCAGAAACTTATATACCTTCTTGAGATTACAAAAAGAATGAAGGTGCAGAGCATGACCCAAAACTGGGTATAATGGCAAATCAGGTTATAGTGGCAAAATAAGTCATGGGAGGGAGAAAAGCGGATGAATGGCTAGCAAATGTGGTCTTGTTATATAGATAAAACCTCACAGGTAGCAGCGCTCAGGGAGAATAGATGGTAAGTGTTTCTTTCTTTCTTTAAGGTGTCAGACTGCCAGGTCTGGACAAAGGAAAGCCTTGCTGTATCATTCAGATTTTCCACAGATGCAAATGTCAACCGAAGAAATAATGAGGTTCATAAATTTGGAAGGAGAGCTTTATTTCTCATAAAGAATTACAGCCTGCAGGGTAGCCGTTCTGGCAGGCTGGAAAGCATAGCCTCAGGCAGAAGCCGAGAGCATGTACTTGGAGGGAAGGGACCGGCAACAGGAATTTATGCTGAGCAGGGTGGCCAAATATACATATTTAACAAGCTATAGGAAGAGTCATGAATATTTATGAAAGAAGAAACATGCACATGGAGAATTGAGCTTCATGCCCCTTCACTGATTTCATGTACGAAAAAAAATGGCAGTGTTAGCATGATAGAAAGGTGTCGTTTTCAGCCTTCTGATGTCAAAAGGTGAAGCAGAGGGCATGTTAGACCCCACTGTACATTTTCTGTAGTCTGGTTAAAACCATTCCATGGTTGGTAGCCCCTTATCAGGAAAGAATGGTGGTCAGTTATTATGCCGAAACCATGAAAAGGGAGGAACAGCATTAGTGGTTAATTGAAATCAGTCACGAAGCAAGTCTTTCCAAAGATCTGGTTCTCTTTAGCCTTTAGGAACTGACCAGGAAGTCAGTTTTAAGGTTTCTCTGGGTTACCATTGGCCAAGAGGTGGTCCATTCAGTCAATTGGGGGACTTAGGACTTTATTTTTATTTCTCACATATTTACCCCACAAAAGATAGCTTTTCAAGGCTACATCTTTTTCCCCCCAAATATTATAGGGGTGCAGATGTTTTTGGTTACATGGATCTCTTTTGTAATGCTTGAGTCAGGGCTACAAGTGTGTGCATCACCCATTGTACCCATTAGATATGTTTTTACCCATCTCTTCCTCCACCATCCCTCCTGGTTGATTTCCACTGAGTTTGACTTCCCTCTGTGCACATACGTGTTTATCAGTTAGTTCCAATTTAATAGCGAGTACACGTGGTGCTTGTTTTTCCATTATTTAGATACTTCACTTAGGATAATGGTCTCCAGTTCCACCCAAATTGTTGCAAAAGGCATTAATTCATCTTTTATGTGGCTTAGTAGTATTCCATGATATACATATATATACCTTTCAGTAAACAATATATATTGAATACTTATATTGTATTAAGAGTTTATGTGCATTGTATTATTTAATTCTCACAAACACAGGTATTATAATTGTCCCCATGTCTCCTCCAGATGAGGAAACCAAAGCCTAGAATTGTTAAGTAACTTGTCGCCAGTCCTACTGCTATTAGGTAGCAGGACTGACAGGTGATCTGTGTGATCTCAGTTAACCATTGGCCTAAAGAGTAAATGCAAAGAAGCAAAATTGGTAAACTCTACTAAAATAATCATTTTGTTTTTTTTCTAATTTAGTTCCAAAATCCGCATCCCCAAGAAAGAGGGCAGCAAGAGAAGAGAAATAAAGAACTTATCAGAAAATATAAACACATAAAAAAGACTTTTAAACTAATGTTTTTTCTTGATTTGGTATTAGAGCAGCTAAGCACTAAATTAGAAAGAGTTGATACATTTTAAATCTGAGCTGTTTCCTCTTATCCTTTCTTCCTTGCAAAGAAATAATGTGTCATGTTTTTATTAGATATGTGGAAAACTACACATAACAACAGTAAAAAAGAAAAAAAAAAGACACAAGAAAGTGTTCTAAATCAAAATCTCATTTTTGTAGCAGTGAATGAAAATATCCAACTACGATCAGAAGTTAACACTTTAATTTTTATTGTAGCAAGGCGAATAAATTTGTTAACACATTATCTTAATGTGTTAACACATTATTTAATTTATTTTACTCTTATTTATTTCGCCAGAGAATTTTCTAATATTAAGGAAATACCTAGCCTACAAGTTATTTCATAACTATGAGTTAAGCGAATAATATTGACAGTTGAATTGATTGTTGTGTGTTAATAACTGAAGGAAAAGTTGTTTTTCCGTTCAAGGAAAAGGCCCTTCCCATACTAAGTTCTGATTATAACAGGTATATGCTTTCCCTGCTAGATGCCGTTCTTTGCATTGCATCAGCCTGAAGTGTTTTTAGGATGCAGAGACATTTATACTCAAACTACCCAGACTAAATACCTGTTCTGAGTTCTTTGCCTGGAAATGGTTTCATTATCAGTATATTGCTTCTTCAGTATTTAAATGTTGCACTATTTTAACAAAGCAGGGCAAAATTAGCTGTGGATGTTGACTAGTTCAAACTGTTTTACTCAGTAAGTGTCTGCTTTCAATGTTTCCTGAGAGGTTATTTCACTTCTTGCTGCCTTGTGAAAAGATGAAACTGTACATAAAGACAGAAATGTGTCTGCCCTTTCAATTTCACAGCAAAATGAATCACAAAGGATAAATCATTGTTGATAATGAAAATGATGTTTTCTGAGGGACTCTTCTTACATAATACAGAGAAAGCATAGTAAACATTTTAATTTTTCATCCAAATCTATAGCTTCAGGCCATTAGCAAAGAATATTACAGCTCTACACAAAAATCAAACTAACGTTCCATTGTCACCTTTCCAGTGAGCAGGAGCCATTTATCTTGTTCAGAAACAGAAAGTGATGTTTCTTTAATCAAATAGCCATGAATAAATTCATAATCTATAATATGAATTAGAAAGGGTATTCTCACAAGAGAAAAGTAGCTTGAAGAGTTAAGTGACTTGTTTAGTGTTTTTTTGTTGCTATTGTTGTTTTAGAATTTCTAGGTGTTTTTTTTCCAGTAGATATATTAATAAAATTTAGAATCTGCCTTCAAGAAGCTCATGAACTAGTAGAGGGATTTGTATTCCAATAAGCTTTCCGCATTTTCAAAAATCTCAAAACCTAGGACAACTTAATTAACCTTCTGAAGTGTCAAAATTATCATAACAAATTGAAGATAATTATAGATTTCTATTATAATATTTGTAAAAAACACGTAACAAGTCTTCACTTAGACAATGCAGCTAAAATTCAACAAACCATTTAAATCTTATTCTTCTTAGAAGCTTAGATAATTTGTAGGGAGAGCTTGTCGGAATTCTGGTGTTCTGAATTTGGACGGGAGAATATGTAGAGACCAACACAAATGAGAAACTGACGGGCATGGACTCTGGGAAGTAATAGTCTAAGCCTTCATTATTTTTTTTTATTCTAAAGATAAAACATGTTCACATGTACTGAAAATAACCTGAGAAAATCCTTCTCTCTCAACCCTCTCCTAACATTGTGAATAATAGGACATTGTCCTGGATATACCTCATGTATTCATTTTAACAGTGTTTGAAGAGCATATGTCCACCTTTTTGCAAAACAGTCATATGTTACAAAAGGACAGTAAAAAAATATTGACGGATTTTGAAGGCTTACCTTGTAGGCTTCCATGCCGTTTGAAGCTGTTGCTCACCTTCCTGTAGCCCCCTATCTCCATCAATTGCCAGATTCCAGGAATAAGTAAAAGTGCAAGTTCTCCATTTTTTAAGAAGCTTTGCTGTAATAATTGCAAATAATCTTCATTATTTCCAGTGATTTTGTATTCTGTAATTGTTATATGAAATCTACAGAGAAATGGAGTTCCTTTTTCCAAAATATTGGGGATAGTGTAATCTTTCTCCTCTCTTGAGCTCGCAAAACATGACGTTTATTGGCATCTTCTTTCTCTTTAAACTTTGAAAATAGTATTTAGATAAACTTAGGTCATCAAAGCAAAGAGTCAAATTAAAACAGTGGTTCCAAAAAAAACAATAGATGCTGGTGTGGATGCGGAGAGAAAGGAACACTTATACACTGTTGTTGGGACTGCAAATGAGTACAACCTCTATTGAAAACAGTATGGGGATTCCTCTACGAATTAAAAGTAGATCTACAACTCAATCTAGCAATCACATTACTGGGTATTTACCCAAAGGAAGTCATTTTATCAAAAAGACACCAGCACTCGAATAGTCATTGCAGCACAATTCACAACTGCAAAGATGCGAAATCAAACCAATGCCTATCAATTTATGAGCGGATTAACAAAATGTGTACTACTCAGCCATGAAGAAGGACGACTTAATGCCTTTTGCAACGATGTGGATGCAATTGGAGACAATTATCCTAAATGAAGTATCTAAATAATAGAAAAAGAAACACCACATGTGCTCACTATTAAATTGTCACTGATGAGCACACACATGCATAGAGGGAAGCATAACTCAATGGAAATCAAGCAGGGGGGAGGCGAAGAAGGGGATAGTCAAAAATCTAACCGACAGGTACAATAAACACTATCTGGATCGTGGGCACACTTATAACACTGACTCAAGCATTGCAAATGTGATCCATGTAACCAAAAACATTTGTATCCCTGTAATACTTTGACATAAAAAACAGATTCAAAATTGAGGAAATATTAAATAGCAGATACCAGGAATTTATGAGAAAACAGCAACCTCAAATCTGAAGTAAAAACCTCCAAACAAAAGAAAAAGCAGAAATACAATGAGAAGCTGTTAATCATCACTCACCAAGTCGCAGGGGAACCAGAACATTATCGAAGATAATGTATAGACTTTAGATACTTGCATGGGTGAGTTTTAAATTTAAGACAATGTGGCTCACGCCTGTGATCCTAGCACTCTGGGAGGCCGAGGCCGGTGGATCGCTCAAGGTCAGGAGTTCAAAAGTGAGACCCTGTCTCTACTAAAAAAATAGGAAGAAATTAATTGGCCAACTAAAAATATATAGAAAAAATTAGCCAGGCATGGCGGCGCATGCCTGTAGTCCCAGCTGCTTGGGAGGCTGAGGCAGGAGGATCGTTTGAGCCCAGGAGTTTGAGGTTGCTGTGAGCTAGGTTGACACCACAGCACTCTAGGCCAGGCCACAGAGTGAGACTCTGTCACCAAAAAAAAAAAAAAAATTTAAAACAATAAGATTGGAGAGATTGAATTTTGTAAAAGTTTGGGCATTTAGTGAAGAAATTATTTATGACTGTTAAAAAAATCATTTTGGATCATTTGTTGCTGAGACAGGAAAACTTGAATAACTTAATAAAATATGCATAATCCAAATAAGATTTGCACAAAATATCTATGCAACATAAGGCAGACATTTTAAATAGACCTTGATCAAAAGTCATTAGAATTAAAAGTACAAGTTTTGACCAGTGAAGTGTAATAGAAACATATCTAATAAAATGACATTTTAAAGTGATATGCTGTCTCTCATATCCAAGGCCTGTCAAATAAAGGCTATCTTACCTGAACGCAACCTTTGAGATGGAAATGTAGGTAGGTAGCAAAGAAAAAAGCTTCCCTCTCCCCATCTAAGGAGTTTATCTTTCAATGTAATGCATAATTTTGTCAAACTTTAAATTAGTTTCACAATATAAGAAGTTACTCTTTGGAAGAACTAACTCTCCATAATTCACCTAGTGGTCCAATTTAATGGAGTCACTGCTAAAAAACCCCATGACTAAATTTGCTAAAAATCCTTGGTTACAATGTCAAAAATCCAGCTCAAATTGATTTAGGCAAATCGAGAGAGTTATTATAGAGTGGGTGTTGCCAAGGTAAAGGCAAATGGTCCCAAGAACAAGGGGCTGGACTGTTAACAAAACTCTCTCTTTCCCTCCTCTGCTATCCCCTCATTTCTTTCTCTCTCTCCTTTGTCTCTTTCCGTCTGTTCTCACTTGCACCCATGCACGCATGCTGCTGTCTTGGTTTTCTTTGTCAAAGTCAGTCTTTAATGCAGAAAACAACAGCTGCGGTAGGCTCATCTTATCACTACACATGGGGTGGGAACACATTTCTCTGTTCCCAGGTTTAAAAGTCCCAAGACATGGCTCTGAACATCCTCACTGGTTTGGGTGCCCGTTTTCAATGTCATGAATTGTTGCCAGGAGCCCAGGGTCCCCCGCTTAGGGAAGCCCCGCTAAAAACACATGGATGGAATGAGAGAAATCATTCCTCCCAGACGAGATGGGAGTGAACATCAAGCAGATTCACGATCCTTTTTTTACATGGCTCTATTCCCTATTTCATTTCAAAGGAGAGCAGGCGCACTCCTGAAAACCCTATCACGAGTTGGCCATGCTGGATTCATGTTCAGCCTTGCTGCTTACCCTGGTTCCATGGCCTGAGTTCTGATAGCTCACCTCCCTGCCTGGTGTTAAGAACATAAATGCTTTGTGAAACCGAAGGTATGAGGAAAGCTTCCAGCAGGATTCTGTAGGCAGCATTCGTTTGTAAACTGTTGTAATTTACCCAGAATGCTGGTTAAAGGTGTGCATGTGATAAATAATGCTGAGGGTCACCTTATAACTTGTTATAAAAAAGCAGAAGATTTGAATTTAAAATGCCCCTTTACCAACTCAAAGAGTATCTTTCTTTCAATTTTTCAGAGTGAACAATGCTACCATTTATATCTAATGCAGAATTTCTCTAAGTACGGTCTGGGACCACCTGCACTGAAAGTGTTGATATTCTTGTTAAAACTGTTGAATTGTATCTTTACGGGCTAGCTTCGCTGTATCTGTCGTGGTAAAAAAAAAAAAAAAAAAAAAAAAAATCACCTCAAATGATTCAAGTTCAAAAACCATTGAAAGTATAAATCTCTGCGTATTTTAACTCATCAGTACTTTTCACATACCTAGTACATTATCAGATTGTATCAGCTTTTCTTTTCATCACAGCTTTATCATTCAGCACACACTTCTTGGGTGCATAGTACGTGTCTTACAGTGTGCTTCTCCTTGGTCCTTCCCTTCAGCTGCATCAGTTTTAAACAAAGGCTAATGCAAGATGACTGGATCACTTCATTTTTTTCATTCATTTGTTCATTCTGCCATTCAATAAATATAATGTGCTGGTTTCATGCCACATGCTTCGTACTTACCATGCATACAAGTGAACCAGACACCAAACATCTAGTATGTGCCTGGGATCACGATACGGGGGCAATGGCAAACAGTTGAACTTACTCTGCTGCAGAGGGATGAATGCTGTAATGTACAAGATGCTATGGAGGCAAAAGAAAGAGGAATTAATGGGAAACCATTGTAACCATATTTGAGCAAGCGGGTACCTACTCCAAATGTCAATTATTTTGGTTTAGTTGTATTAAACATATCTTCTGAAATCATTGTTCCAATAGATTCACAAAATTTACCTGAGCTTTCATTTTTGAAGGACAGGGGTAAGTACTGATGAGAAAACAAAAAATTATAAGATTTGTCATTGAGCTCTTGGGGTTGTTAGAAAGATAACATACGAGCAAGTGAAAAGATACTTAAAATGCCCTGTAAAGAATTTCCGTTCTCCGGTGTATTGAGTCTAAAATATTCACAAGTCATTTTAAAGCTCTTTGCCAGGGCACAACCTTTACAGATAACCTTAATTCTTTTGTTCTGGTTTCTAGGGCTCTCCACCAAATCTGCCCAAGTGTTCTTGATAAAGGCAATGCACATACAGTCATCTGTTTTCTCCCTTTGAATTTTCCCTTACATTAATTAGTTCCTGGACATGGGTAAGCATGTTGGTTTAATATTTCTCCTCTTCTAAAATACGATTACATGAGGACCAGCATGTTATCTTTTTAGTCATCATTGTGCCTGCAGCACTTAAGACCTTGGCTAGCTTACTGTAGTATACAAAAACTAATTTGGAGTGGATAAATTCCAAAAATATGTTTAGAAATTGTGTTATAGAAAACTGCCAGTATGTGAGAGGTTCAATGTCAAATTTTGTTATATCTTAACTACGATTGCAGTTATTATCTCAATCACACTTTTTGCAGTTAAGAATTTATAGCATATATTAACTCAAGTTTATATGCTACTCCTCCTTAATTTTATGTGTTGTACTTTAAATTAAATTATATAATACTTAAGGTTGAGGGATTTTGCCTTATACATATTTTGCGTTTCCCAGAGATTTTAGGGTGACATTGAGCACATTGTAGGCTCTTATTACTGCTTAGTGAATCAAATTGCACTGAATTGAATTGAAATGAATCGAAGAAGAAACTTTAATAATATTTTGCCCTCTGGGTTTGGAAGATAGAACACTGAAGTGCTAGTTAGAATTATTGTACTTAGCTCCCAACTAGCAAGTGATTTGGGGTCATTTGAAAGCTTTCCAGTTCTCCATCTAGAGAATAAGAATAATGCCTGTTATCTTCAGGAAGATGCCATAAAGATTATATACCATTGCTATATGAAAAAAACCTTAATAAGTATGAAATATGATCATTTAACACCTGGACATGTTAAGCACAGAGCTGCAAGTTTTATAATTAAGGTCTAATTCAGGGAGACGAAAATCTGTTAGGGTGCAGAAAGATGCATAGAGGAAGTCATAGGATAGATTTTTTTATGATTTGACTGCACTTGTCTCATTAGCTTAATAATTCTGAGAAGCTTTGGGTCCTTACCATTTTTAGATCTTGGAAGAACATAAAGTTTGCACTCATGTCTTGTAAAATTTCTCCACCCATGATGAAAATTTCAGTTTTTCAAGCTGAACAATTTCTTAGTCCAGGCTGTTGTTCAAATGCCTCGCTCCCTGTTTGTTCTTCGGTGGATACATTCCAATCTGTTAATGGTTTTTCAGAAACATATACTTCTATAACGCTATGACTGCATCCTAAGGCCCAAATAATTTTTACTTTTATATTTTTATTTCTTCTATGTTTATTCATTCATTTGCTCACCATTGTATCATATTGTTGGCTCAAAATGAGTAGGGAGTAAGCTAAGACCTAGGATGTTCTCAAATACTGTACTTGTATGGGTCTTTATATTTTTTCACATCAAGATTCCCATTGCCAGATTGGATCCATGTAACCAATCTTCCAAAATAATTTTTGATATTGACTTTGTCATCCAACAGATTTGTCTTTTAGTTTGATGACTTTGACTTTCACCTATTGTGACCTTTACACAATTATATTGAATAGAGGAAACGTTCTAAATATTTTTTGAATGAAGGAAATGAGTGAATCTAATGAAATGAATTCTATATCCAGTGCAATTCAAAGCTAGGATAAGAAAGAAATCCGAACTTCTGGAAATTATAGTTTTGGCATGAATCATCAGAGAAAACTTTCTTTGTCATATCACTTTCTGCTCTTAGCATTGCAATATGCTAATGAGAAGCACAAATATTCTACCTGGGACATCTATCAAGAGAAGATTTGGACTGCTCATCTTTGTGCTTTACTGCAGTCAGCACCTTTTGTTTATACCTGATTTGTTGCCAACTTAGTGTTTATCTCACTGGACTAAATTTTCTTTGGCATACACTCAATATAAGCTTTTAGACATCTATTGAATCTGAAAAAAAAAGAGTGAGGAGGATTGCTGTTGCTTTGGTTTTCTCTTACATCTCACATTTTGAATTCAGGAATGAGCAACAGAAAACATACAAGGGAAACCTATGCAAAATGGAAATAAGTAGTTGTTTGCTATGGCTTGAGGGTGTCCCCCAAAGTTCAGGTGTTGGAAACTTAATCCCCAAAGCAACAGTGTTAAGAAGTGGAACCCTTTATCCTTGTGCAGGGGCCATGCTAATCTTCTCTGTATCGTTCCAATTTTAGTATATGTGCTGCCGAAGCGAGCACAGAGAAGTAGAACCTTTAAAAAGTGATTAGGTCAGGAGGACTCTGCTTTCATGAATGGATTAATGCCATTATCACAGGAGCGGGTTAGTTATCGAGGGACTGGGTTCCTGACAGAAGGATGAATTCAGGCCCCTTTCTCTCACTCCCTTGCTCTCTCAGGCTCTCTTGCCCTTCTGTCTTCTGCCATGAGGTTATGCAGCAGAAAGGCCCTTGCCAGATGCTGGGCTCATATTGGACTTCCCATCCTCCAGAACTGCAGAAATAAATTTATCTTCCTTATAAATTACCTACTCTGTGGTATTCTGTTAGAGCAACACAAAACAGACTAAGCCAGTCTTGAAAGTATCCAAGGGACATCCATGCCATGAGATGACTAATTAGTGTCTTCATTAGAGCTTCACAACAAGAAATATGAGCATGGAGGGAGGGAACTCCTCGATTTCTCCGGAGAGATTATAAAATAAAGGACTCCTTGATCTGCTCTCATCTGTTCCTCTCCTTTGTCTTTAAAGACAAATAGAAGATATAAATAAGCTCCCACCTTCTGCCAAGGGCTGCACCGATTGCCAATTATTTAAATGAATACGGAGGAGAGATGAGTACTGGGAAGTGCACTTAAAAGGAAAGAAAGAGGCCAAAATGCCTATATCATGGTAATCGATTCGAGCTGCCTCTACTCACAGATGCGTGCATGTTTAAGATAGAAACCAAGAAGCCCTGAGCTGTAAATTTTTGTCCTTTTACTTTGCGTAGGCTTGTGGATAAGCACTTAGAAGTACTAGCTACCTAACTCTTGCTTCATTTCTGCCTAACTCCTCCAGAACAGCTATCTATTTCCTCAGCGTCAACATCATCCTTAAAATACAATGTTACTATGAGATACTATTTATTAAAATATTATGCCCAGGCTTTCCTGAAATGTGCTAGAATTTAGATTTTCATCCCAAGATTTCTTGATAAAGCAGTAATAGCTAATATTTTAATACTGGTGTCTTGGTCCGCTTTGCGTTGCTGTAAAGGAAATTCCTGAGGCAGGGTGATTTATGAAGAAAAGGGGTTTATTTTTGGCTTACGGTTCTGCCGACTGTCCCAGAACCCTTGCACTGGCATCTGCTTCTTGTGAGGGCTTCAGAGAGCTTCCAATCAAGGCTGAAGGCAAAGGGGTGAGCAGGAGTGTCACATGACGAAAAGGGGAGCGAGAGAGAGAGTGGGGAGGTGCCGCACTCTTTCAACATCCAGCTCTTCCTTGAAGTAGAGCGAGAACTCACTCATTACTGCAGGGAGGGCACCAAGCCATTCATGAGGGATCCGCCGCCATGACCCAAACCCTGGGGATCAAATTTCAACATGAGATTTTGGAAGAAACAAACATCCGAACTCTATCAATGGGTGATGCGCCAGGCAGTATTCTGAGTATTTTATGTATGTTAATTCATGCACAGATGAGGAAACCGAGAATAAACAGTTTGTCCAAGTTCATGTAATTGATAAGTATTAGAGTTGGGACTAGAATCCCTGCACTCTGACTACTGTCTGTGTCTTAATCATCCTGCGAAACTGCTTCTTTAGTGGTCCACACTCTTAGTCATACACCACAGTCTAAACCATGAACATGTAGAGTCACTCTAAGGAAATATGTAAGTCTTCTTTTTACTTACTCACCAAATAAGCTCTTTGACACGTAAATATCCGCAGTGCAATGAAACTTTAGTCAAGATTTAAATATCTACTCAAGCCTATGTCATATGCTTTGATTTATTTAATACATATTAGGAGTAACTAGAGAAATTTATTACTTCCACTCTTTTTTAACAATTTTTGTTTTATTGTGGTAAGGCGTATGTATCATAAAAGTTTACCATTTTTAAGAACACAGTTCAGTGGCATTAAGTACATTTGTATGCTTATGCAACCTTCACCCAACTCCATCCAACTCTTTTTTCATCTTGCAAAACTGAAACTCTAAATTCATTAAACAACTTTCAATTCTTTCCTCTTCCACCGCCTGGCACACACCATTCTGCTTTTTGTCTCTATGAATTTGACTAATCTAGGTACCTCATATAAGTGGAATCATATATTATTTATTTTTGTGAGACTAGATTATTTCACTTAGCTTAATGTCCCCAAGCTTCATTTTCCAAGGTTCATTCATATGAATGTATTGTAGTGTATGTCAGAATTTTCTCCCTTTTTTAGGCTGAAAAATATTACCTTTTGTGTATATACCACATTTTACTTATCCATTCATCCAGAGATGTACACCTGGGTTGCTTCTGCCTTTTAGCTAATTTGAATAATGCTGCTGTGAATGTGGATGTAATCTCCCACTCTTTAAGCACAAGAGATAATCCACAAAAATTACTACATAAAATATTTTAAAATAATGATTTTAATTAAATTCTTGAATCAGTGCTTAAATTATGCCAGCCAATTATCGAAAACATCTGTTTCAATTTGCATATACTTTTTCACTAAAGGTGTTTGGAACACACCACTCCAAAATATGCCACTCTGGCATGCTAATTGTTTTGAGTTAAAGTCACCTAAAAAAAAAAAAAAAACAGTCAATACAGGAAGCGCACTGTGACTTTTCTAAAAGTCGGAGATAAAACTTCGGTGTGGAAGGTATCCTCACTGCTCCTGCAGGAAGAAAGACATTCTTATTACCCGAGGTGGAGAGGTAAAGCTAAGAGAAATCTGCTCAGAAAAGCCTTATTAACTAACCCTTATCTTTGTAGTCACTTCTTGATGATTAACTACTCTAGTCCTAGCACCCTTGCCTTGTCACGTTTTCACTATTTACTACTTTTTGTCCAACTCAGTATCTAAATGTTCAACTCTGTGTTTTAGGGTTTTTATTTCTTTATGAGAATGCCCATGTCACATAAAACAAATATTACATACATTTGAATGCTTTTCTCCTGTTAATCTATCTTATATGAGTTTAATTCTCAGTCCCAGCCAAGAAACTCTAAGAGGATACAGAAAAGAAAAAAAAAAAAATGCCTCCCGCATAGTACCATTTGAGATATTATGATAAATGTAAAGTCTATTCATTTATTTTGCAAACACTTAGTGCTTATTCTGTGCAGAGTACTTTGAATAGTGAGTGCTTTCAGGGATTCAGTGATGATTAAAAGATGGCTCTTACCCAGATTGGGCCTGAAAGCTAAACTAAGGTTTATTTCTGAAGTTTAATCAATAAGATAAAAAATGTATAGACATAATAAAATATATATGAAATACTTAATCTAAATCCATTGAGTCAAAATAATCTAGCATGTAATTAATATTTTTAAAGTAATTATTTATGTCCAATATACTCATAATGATAACTGTGATAACAGAAAAATAGACTAAAACCATGTTAGTATGGATGTATCTGATTGCTATACTATGTTAGTATGGATGTATCTGATTGCTATTGCTGCATAACAAACCATATCAGAACTCAATAGCATCTAAGCTGTGCTCAGCTAGGCAGCTGGGTGGCTCTGGTTCTTACTGCAGGTGCACAAGCTGCCCACCAACCATGGCGTGTTGTTTTCATAGCACTGGTGTGTGTGCAAAAGAACAAGAAGAAACATACGGAGAACTCTACACGTGAGGCTTATAAATGGTACCCTCCTGTCACACCTACCTCATTCCATTGGCCAAAGTGAGACATGCAGCCAACCTCAAAGTCAAGAAGAATAAAACTATTTTTGCCTCCAAGTCAGAAGAACTACAGATTCACATGGCAAAAAGTATAGGTTCAGGAGGAGGAAAACTGGCACGAATAAGGTAGATGAACTCAGTGGAAAATAAACATAAATTCTAACTAGAGTATTATCAGTTGGCTCACAGGGAAGGAGTTATCTTAGTAGGGAATTAGAATTAATAACGGTTATATGAAATAAAAAATGATGTCATGCTATTAGATGCTCCTTGAAACAAATGCTCATTGCAGATTGTGAGTAGATATTATTCACAGTTTTCTGGGTAGCAGCATAACATTCAAATTTGCAGTATCTGAATTGCCTTTGAAAATTGCGAAGGGCTATCATTAAGGATATGGGACTGGATGAAGGCAAGTATTCTTGGAGATTTGTATGGCATGAATAAAGCCTCTCACATTCAGGGCTTCCATAGTGGCATAATGGCCTTTATCTTCTGCAGCAGAAGGACAGACTCAGCTGAGCCACTGATCAGTGGTCTAGTTGTTACCATCCCAGAGTTCCAGACATTTAAATGTTCAGATAAGACAGGACTGTAACTCACAGGGCAGGACCCTAGCAAGGAAATCCCTTGATGTGAGATGAAGCCATCTACATGGACTTCCCTATAGATGCTGGCTCTGCAGCTCCACCCCAGCCCCGCAGACTTCAGAGCTGGCCCCTCATCTCTGATAAAATATAGCAGTTCTAGTGTTCTGGCAGTTTCTTCAGAGGCCTCTCCCCTAGAAAGCAGCAGGTGGCCCCTCAGAAGCTCAGTATACATGTAAAAGCCAAAAATTGATGGTGAATAGATTACAGGTATAATTAGGGGCATCCTGAAAGACAATGGAAAGGAAAATTATTCTTAATAAGCAAAACTTAGAATACCTGGTCATAGGCTTCATGTGGAAGTGAAGTACAAGTGGCTTGAGATGAGAATACGCTCTACGAATTCTTGGGCACTACTTCATTTTGGATTTCTTAATGGGTTTGCCTCCAAATTTTGATGCTGTAAAATATTTTACATAGATACACATAAATATTCAGTTTGGATGATGCATTTTCCTTTTAAGATCCTTCTTAGTCTTATATATTGGTTTTATGTCAGAAATTAATTTTTTCTTATATTAAAAGATTTACTCTTCTGTATTTTTGTTACTCTGTGCCTTACTTCAACCTTTTATATTTAACTCCATTTGATTCATTTGTTTAATTACACATGGCATATGATTGAGATTTTCACTGATACCTAAACCTAAAATAATTTTCTTTTAATGGTAAAGTTCAGTCTGTTCACATTTACTGTTATAACACATTTCATCTTAGTCCTGAAAAATCAGTTTGTATTAGAATGTTTGTTTTTAATGAGCTTTTTTTTTAATTTTTTATCTTTTATTAAATACCACCACACTTCCTTTCCCTGAAGATTTTTGTAGATATAATGGCCATTGTATTCTAGGATGTGACAGTTGCTGTGCAGAAGTCTTGAGGTTAATTTGAAACTTTCCCCTTTGTAGATGACTTGATATTTTGCACGAGGAAACATCTTATTTATTTTTTGAGATACTGCAATTTATCGTGTTATGTGTAGAACTTGTGTTACTTCCTTTTTGTTATTGCTTGTCATTGAGAGCATTTAATTCTGCAGGGACGAAAAGATTTGTGAGGCAGGAATGATATCTGAGTTCAGGAAGTAGCCTGAGCTCACAGGGAAGACCCCTAACCACTGGCTTGTATGTGTTATTTAAGCCTCACTTCCTGCCTATCAATAGCTTCCTGGCCCCACGATTTCCCGGGTTTCTGCAGCTCTTTCTTCAGTTATCTGAACAGTCCCAGTATTCTTCAAATGAATCTCTATTTTATTTATTTGTTTTATTAACTTTCTACCTTAACTAAAATCAGCTGGGTTTAGAATATATTTAACTAAGGAGATAAAAGCCCTCTCTACAGGGAGAACTATGAAACACAGAAAGGAAATAGCAGAGGAGGTAAACAGGTGGAAGACCATACCATGCTCGTGGGTCGTGGGTCGGCAGAATCAATGTCTTGTTAAAATGTCTTACTTGCAAATGAAAGAAAACTGATACAGTTTTCAAAGTAGGCAACAACAGAGACATTCAGAATAACAAAGTTAAAGGTTAAAACATCTTAACTGCTCCTCCAGAACACGGGAACAAAAGTTTCAGACCTTTGAACAGTGGCATGCTTTCCTGTGTGTTTGTAGTAGTATACTATTTGTAGTACTGTGAGCGCTTAATGCATCCCTAAAGTGTTATACAGTACCTGGTACTCCTAGGAAATGACTTACATAGGAAAGTTCCTGAGCCTCATTCAGTCTCAGCTGTCTCATATGTGCAATGAGTTAAGAAGTGTAGGAATACTCATCTCACAGAACAGACATTAAGAATTAAAAGAAAGGCATGTAGAATATCTGGTTCAATGCATGGCAAATTGTACAGAGAAAATAAACCATATTAATAGTAAAATGTTATTAGCAATATCATTAAGGAATGAATACATTAAATTTAAATGGCAGCTTCTTAGTGAGCTAATTCCTTAAACTGCTTAAATTTATTAAATGATTAAAAGTCACACTATGAAGTCATCTAACGTGGTTGAAAAAGAGGCTTTGTGGGTGAAAAAGATACGAGATGCGAGTTTAGAATACTTAAAATTTGGCTCTTGATGGTCCCCACAGATGAATACTTCTACTAAGTTTTTTTGAAGAAATGTGTGTAGATGCCACAGTGCAAATGGATTCTAGGAAACAGAAGCTCTCTGGGATTGTACAAAAGTCATGTCTGTGGTATTTGGATAAAACCCAAGAGATGCAATGAGGCTGAAACAGGAGCTGTTGGCAGGTGTCTGACTCTTCCCCAAGATATCCTAGCTCAGGATCATTAGAGTAATAGTTAGCAAACTAAGTCTATGCAGAATTTTAAATTTCATTATGGAATAATCACACACACACACACACACAAGTTGATTGAATTTACCTGTTGATCTCAAATTGAAAAAAGTAATGTCAGAATTTCTATAAGATTTCTATAAGGCAGGGAAATTCCATTGTTTCTGGAGTTAGTTAAAACACATATGATAAAATTCATTATTTTGACCATTCATCCAAACTAATCAAAAGAGGACCCAGGAGGTAAATTGTTCCACTCTCCCAGTTCCGTATTTCCAGAAATTATTCTGAATCTAGCCTAACGCAAGTGTGTGCTTTAAAAATGTGTTATAAAATGAGCAAGAAATTATATTTCCCAGTAATATCTTCTAATTCTCCATAACTCATTATTAACACTAATGAACAAGTCAATGTAACAATAACTATTTTAGAAAGGCAGAGTTTCAGCCAGTGTAGTTTTTCCTAAATTTATTTGCTATGTTTTGTTTTATACCAGTAAATGATCAACTACATAAAGAGATTTTTCTAATCCCATTTCTCATTATTTTTGTTTGCTTCCCATCTTTATATTGAAGGGAATATTTTGCTTTGTAAATAAAATGTTAATTATGCCTAAATATAATCAAAAATAAAGTTCAAAAGATATATTGGCAACCCCAGAGTGGGAGTTATTGGAGGCCTTTGATGGCACGTACTACTTTGTGTGTTGGAATGAAAATCCAAAAGTATAAGCCAAACTCAGAAGGCCTAAGGGCTGGCAAGCAAAAATGCCAGCAAGCTTATTTGGAAAATGCTATCATTAAAACCTGAATGGCTCCCTGTGCCACAAAGCATTAGTTAAGACCAAAAAATATACTTGGAAAAAATACATTATCTTTATGGCCCTCTGATAGTTTAAAACACTACATTAAACATGCCCAAAATATACTGCCCTCTTCATTAACTCCTTTTCCACTTTGGTTTGGAAATGATTTTCCAATGGAGATTCCTCTGCCAGTCCAATAGAAACTCATTTAATTTCATTCTCATGAGTAGAAGACATAATGCTCTATCCGTTTGGAATTAATTCTTGATCATCACCTATTTCGGAAAGAATGGATTGATCATTAGCTCAGATGTAATGCTATTATTCACTAAAACCGTTTTAATTACATTCATTAAAATGTATTTTATATATCCATTGCCTATATTTAAGAGATAAAATTCTTCTTATTAGCATAAAAATTTTTGAAACCTCCTCTTTTTGGATTTAACTAACACTTATTGAGTGCCTCTTATGTGTCAAAGAATGAACTAAGCAATTCCATACACACAATGGTATCTCCACTAGATTTTGGCTTTAAGCCATAAATTATGTTCCTTTGTGTCGAATTAGATAATGTAACAGGCAAAATATATTCACATAGGTTCTATAATCTCAAAATCATGTTTTAAAATAACTACCATATTAATTTTTATCTATAAATCATTGTATATCAGTTGATACTATATTCTCAAAATATTCCTGAATCAGATTTTTTTGTTTCTGTTGTAGTCACAAAATAAATTATATATAGTGGTCTAGAAATACAATATTTGAATTGATAATAAGTCATATTATTACAGAAAGCAATAAAATAATACAGACACACACACACACAAGCTGGAGTAAGTGCAGATTTCTAAGAGACAAGTATGAAGTAATCCAGACCCCATTCCATTTTCTTCTTTTCTAGTATCTGGCATATATATATACACACACACATATATGTACATATATATACACACACATATATGTACATATATATACACACACATATATATTGCATTTTTATGTACTACTTATTAAAACAATTTAAAACCTATGGCAGATATAGGAATATTTTTTAAAATCTAACAGTGCTTTCCTGAATTGGGCTTATTAATAAATTAGAGAATATTGAGAACATTAAGCATTTAATTTTATTTAAGTTAAGAAAGAGTTGGACCGGGCGCAGTGGCTCACGCCTGTAATCCTAGCACTCTGGAAGGCTGAGGTGGGTGGATCACTCAAGGTCAGGAGTTTGAAACCAGCCTGAGCAAGAGTGAGACCCCGTCTCTTCTAAAAAATAGAAAGAAATTAATTGGCCAACTAAAAATATAGAAAAAAT
>CAUYRT010030266.1:0-96365 GCA_963574885.1 Lepilemur ruficaudatus
TTCCATCATCTGTGCTGTGGGCTGGGATCAGAGACTCCACAGCCCCATGTACATCCTGCTCGCCAACTTCTCCTTCCTGGAGATCTGGTATGTCACCTCCACGGTCCCCAACATGCTGGCCAACTTCCTCTCTGACAACAAAGTCATCTCCTTCTCTGGATGCTTTCTCCAGTTCTACTTCTTCTTCTCCTTGGGTTCTACGGAATGCTTTTTCCTGGCGGTTATGGCCTTTGATCGATACCTTGCCATCTGCCGGCCTCTACACTATCCGACCATCATGACCAGACGTCTCTGCACCAATCTTGTGATCAATTGCTGGATACTTGGTTTCCTCTGGTTCTTAATCCCCATCATCATCATCTCCCAAATGACCTTCTGTGGAACCAGGATTATTGACCACTTCCTGTGTGACCCAGGTCCTCTCTTAGCACTCACTTGCAAAAAATCTCCTGTGACAGAGCTTGTCTTCTCCACCTTATGTCCTGTACCTGTAATGATTCTCTTTCTCTTTATCATGGGGTCCTATGCTCTGGTTCTGAGAGCTGTGTTGAGGGTCCCTTCAGCTGCTGGGAGGAGAAAGGCTTTCTCTACCTGTGGGTCTCATCTAGCTGTGGTGTCTCTGTTCTATGGCTCAGTACTGGTCATGTATGGGAGCCCAGCATCTGAGCATAAAGCTGGAATGCAGAAGATTGTGACTCTGTTTTATTCTGTTTTGACCCCACTCCTAAACCCTGTGATATATAGTCTTAGGAACAAAGATATGAAAAAAGCCATGCAGAAATTTCTGGGAATATAAAGTAATAATCAAAAAGGCCCTTGGGTAATTAAACTTGTCTATAACTTCTTTTCAGGATGGAAACACCTGGTTTCATTCAGATAATTGTTCACTTTAGTATTGACCAAAACCTGAAACACCTATGAGTATGTTTCTGTTCTTTCTTCTTTTAGATGTTGATCATGTCCTGCTGCTTGGCATGACTCAATTGTTTTTAATTGACTGCTGAGAATTATATTTTAAAAATTGTAAAGACAATGGATATAGTAACTCAAAAACGGTTTTGTTCTAGCAAGTAGACAGAGCAGAGGCAGATCCCTTTGACACCATTTAAGGATTATTTTTAGGTGTTTTTAAAATAGTCTATGCTAGTTTGGGTCTTACTCCTAGGGTGTGGCTTTACTCCAGGAACATGGCCTTTCTGAGATCTCAGTTGCACACTTGGATTGTTTAGAAGGACCCTCCACTTTAGTAGGTCTTGACCTCCTATTTCTCTACTACTTGAACCCCTTTGAGACACTATAGGCACTGAACTGAGACCTCACTTCTGACCGAGAGAGGCAACATGGGGCCTAATTAATTGCAGAAGAGAAAAAACAAATGACCTCCTAGCCACTGGAATTCAGCCCATGCCTATATAAGGAGGAGGCCAAATTGTCTGTCTCTTGAGTGATGTCTTCCTGGACCTTCCTGGATGTCTTCCCATCACCTGAGTGATGTCTTCCTGGTCTTCCTTGCACTGAAGCAAGATGCTGACACCAGCTGATAAAAAACCTGGCTGCAAAGAAACCAGACTTATCTGCATCTAACCATCCCAAGCCAGAAAAGACCCCCATACTGACCTAATTCTGACTTTTCCCTCATTATGATCTCATTGTAATGCTAAAAAACACATCCTGGGCTGGAGATTTAAAATGCTAATGATACATGTGATGCATGAAGACCATGACCATCAAGTACACAGCTGCCAACATAACACTGCCTCTACATGTGATGACTTCAAAGCTGACATCTACCTCCCTCTTTACCACCTTGTGAAAGTTCCCCAGCCCTTTGGAGAACCAGTCTGGTTGCCCCCTTAACCAGCACTGCCTCCATTTTTGTTTAAACAAAAAGCCCCAGTAAAAGCCTTGCCTGCCTAAATCTTCCTGGTCTCACACTAATTTCTATTCAGTTGGGTACCAAGAACCTCAAGTCCAGTATCACCTTTACTCCTGAAACTTCTGCTTAGCTCTTTGGACTCCTAGTTTCTGCTAGATATTTTGAAGTCTCATCATGCAACATGAACAGTTTAGAAATTCAAAATGGGCCGGGTGCAGTGGCTCACGCCTGTAATCATAGCACTCTGGGAGGCCGAGGCGGGTGGATCGCTCAAGGTCAGGAGTTCGAAACCAGCCTGAGCAAGAGCGAGACCCCGTCTCTACTATAAATAGAAAGAAATTAATTGGCCAACTAAAGATATATATATATATATATAAAAAATTAGCCGGGCATGGTGGCACATGCTTGTAGTCCCAGCTACTCGGTGGCGGGGGCGGGGGGTTGAAGCAGAAGGATTGCTTGAGCCCAGGAGTTTGAGGTTGCTGTGAGCTAGGCTGACGCCACGACACTTACTCTAGCCTGGGCAACAGAGTGAGACTCTGTCTAAAAAACAAAAAAAAAAAAAGTTTTACTTTTTTATGCTTGACAGAGGTTCACTCAGTCATCATTATAGCACTGCTTAGTCTAGAAATAGCATAAACAATTTTTGAAATACTTAGTGATTATTTAATAGCCTGCTGCTTTAAAAACAAATTATAACCTATTGTGCATGAATATAGAAATGCTTTTATTACATATTGATTGAAAATGAGATATGCTACATGTTTGGGAGGTAAAGATCTTTTCAAAATCTAGGTTTTCTGAAGTAAAAAGTTCTTTTGAAATGGTAGACTCTGTCTGCAGTTGGTTTGTCTGAGGCATGGTTTTGTATCTTTAGTAAAAAAAAATATATATATATTTCTTTGTTCTGATATTAAGAAACATCCACTAGCATGAAAAAATTCAATAAGAAAAGTATTATGACTTTAAAAATTTGATTATTTTATCTGATTAGAACAGGGACTCTATTTGCCATGTTTGCTGATATTAGAATCAGGGTTATATTTTATTTTTTCTCCTTTAGCATTTTGATGACATAAAAAGTATATAATATTAATTATTGATGAGACACGTTGAATTGAGTTATTTTTGTGAAATATTTTAAACCTTTTATAAACTTGTTGGAATTTTAAGCTGAAGGTTTCTCATGATCATCTAAGAAAAGTTTATCATTTAACTAAAAAATAAACCTGTGTCAAAGATAAATTAATGGCTTAGCCATAGTTTGGGTTCTCAATCTGCTTATATTTCATTTTATGATTATGTATCTAATATTAATATGGATAGTGTAGGAAAAATATTTAAAACTTGGCTAGATATATCTATGTGGATTTGTATTTTTTTTAAATTGGGAGAACTGTATTTAATGAGAAAAAGAAAATGTTAATATTTTAATGTGAATTTTACTATTGGTCATGATTTTGAGACATGCTAAAAGAGAAATGACTGTCCATCCTATACCTAAAATACATTTTTTCCAAAGCTACAAAGTTTCTCAGTATAGGATATATGGGGCTTGACTATATTATATTCATTTCTTCTGGTAGATTACCTTTGGCTAGAATTACCATATAGATGGAATAGCTTGGAAGATTTAAGACACCTAACCCTGATAATCTAAGTGTATTACAGAGGGTTAGAAGTGTGTAACATAAGAAATATGACAAATATAACAAATAATCTTAGTATACCTTTGGAGGTTTTTTCACATTTTTTCACAGACTTGCTATTAAATACACAGATAGAAAGGGATACTTATTTCATTGAGCAATTGAGTCAGTGCTTATGGAGAAGATAATTTTACAAAGTTACTCTGATAATACTGAAATGTTAAATGTTTTCCCATAAGTTTTTCAGTGGGAGTTAAGAGTAGGGGTTGTCATTGCTTCATGACTGTGAATGTGGTTTTATTTTTTTAAATGTACTGAATAAAATTCATTGTTATCTGTCTACACTATATTTTTTATTTTGAAAGGCCACTTCACATGTAGAATTTTAAGATAAAAAATCTAAAAACAAAGATCAAGCACATTTAATTTGTATTTTTAAATATTATATTTACATTTCTTTTCTCATCCAAAGTGGAGCTTTTCTTATGCTCTTTCAATTACCTGAATCTTTAAATGTTAGAACTCAAAGGTAGAAGATTTATCTTTGTATAAATAAGAAAAATATGTTAAGATGCAAAGTCATCCCTTGGGTTTGACCCAAGGTTTTTACTGTTTAAATCCAGTTAGGGGAAGGAGAGGATGACTCATCCTTGTTTTAATATTATAGCTAGTTGCCAAAGATGACTATTGGTTATTAATTTCATATATTTCTTGACAGTCTTTTATCTGTTAGGTTAGTAAATTCTTGTCATTATTTCTATAAGCAGGAATTAAATTTTGATAAAACCTAAAAACAAGACTTTTTTTCTTAGTTATGTCAATGTACATTGGCCATCGAAACTCAGTGGCCATTGGACTCAATACTTTGTGTTAATTTCATCATATTCTAAAAATACGACTTCCATGTTTAATTTTTCCTTAGAGACTTATGAATCTGTCATTCAGCTTCTGGAAATAAGGATTTGTTCCATGTCATCATGGACGTAGAAGGTCAACTAACTTAAGCAGAGATGTACACTAATTTAGATGTTGCAAATTCTCTCATCACCTAACCCTTAGTATACTTGATGCTCAAGCCTTAGTAAGTCATCAAAGTCGACATCATACTGAGGCTTACAGATAGTCCTTTGTTTATAAGTAAGTAACAAATGGAAGTATTGTCTGTACCACCTTTCCCCCTTACAGTGCTCTCCCCATCTCAAAGGCAATTTATTTGCTTAATCAGGTGGTGGTTCAGTTTTTTAAAAATTTTAAAACACAGATTCTGTCTGCCTTTCTTCTCATTGCTCACTTTATTGAACAAATAAATGAGTATGTTTGTGTTGTAGATGTAAACAATATAGATATATGTAGAGTAAGCCATGAAAGTTACAAGTTACACCTCTCCCTGCCCTTTTACTGCCCATGTCCCCCCTTCCTCCATAGAAGTAAACCCTGATAACAATTTGCTGTATATCCTTCGAGCCTTTTTTCAGTGTATTTTTATTTATATGTAACTTTATATGTCTTTTGGTAAGGTTTGATTTTCTTAATACAAGTTTTTTACATTTCTCATTAAAATCACTCCTAGATATTTTACTTTTTATTGCTATTTTGGATTAGGTTTTTTTAAAGTTGATTTTGCATACAGCCACCTTATATACTGTCTCTAGTTCTCACAGCTTTTTAAGGGATTCACTTTGATTAGTTAGTTGTATAATCTAAAAATAATGGTAGTTTTTCTTTTATGCTTATAATTTCTTTTTCTTGCTTTGTTACATTGGCTAGAATTTGCAGATGATGTTGAATATTAGTGGTGATATCCAGCATCCTTATTGCTTCTTTCCTTCTGTAACAGAAATGTTTCTGATATAATAAAATGGACAAAGTTCTTTCCTAATCTTGACTTAGCAATATTTTTTTTTTTAAAGTCAGGAATGGCTATTGAATTTTGTTAAATACTTCTTCAACATCTATTGAAGGGCATTTTCTCCTTTAATTTGTTGAATTGTAGTGAATTTTAACTATATATTTCTAATCCAATTAGATATTTTTTAGGTGGACATGGATTTACTATTTTTAAGTATATTGCTTAATATGATTTAATATGTCTTTAACATTTTTGCATTTAATCAACCAATAGAATTGGCCTATGGTGGGTGGTGCATGTAGGCACACACTATCCTAAAGCAGAACATAGTTTTTTGTCATTGCTCAGAGATCTTTGACATTTTTTACTTAAGAAATATTTTAAAATAACAAATCAATATTTTAATACATGTTTTTTAGACATACTTTTCTATAGTCTTCATTATATATCTCTGTCTCTTATTCAATTCCTTTTGCAAAAAGATGACCATATGACATTTCTAAATGGTGCTAATCAAAGTAACATATAGGGCCATTTATTAATGTAATAGCTAGTGCTATTGAAACTGAACAAAATAAGCTAAGCTTCCCAAGTAGAAACTCATTTAATTTCCATTTTCTTTCTTTCAGAAGGTACCTATTAATAGTAAAAATTCTCAGTGCCAGAATGTTTCAGAAATATCTTTCATGCAGTCATAGTTCTATTAGGTAAAGTCAAGAGTCAGTTGATAAGTAGGCTCTGTTTGTAAGCAGAAAATCATAAAAATCTTTTTCATGGTATATAGAACAAAAGGCAATATGCTAACTAATGTTAGATATTATAATTGATGAAATAATTTTCTGTATTCATTTTATTGGGTTAGTGGTGTTTATTAATGAAACAGTTTAATGTCTAGTAAAGTACATTAAGATGGTATCATTGGAAGAAAACAAAATCAACCTTAGAACTCTGAACAAACACAATATTTTGCCAGAGTTAATATTGCTTTTTAAGAAAAACTTTATTGAAATTTTACATATATTCAGAAAAGTATACAGTTTTGTGAATTTTTACAACTTGAACATACCCACATGACTAGCACCCGGAGATTGAGAAACAGAGCATTTGCAGTACCCTTACCCATCTCGTCCTTTGTTCCCTTCCAAAGGTAAACACTCTCCTGACTTCTAATAGCATAGATTAGTTTTGCCTATTTTTTTACTTAATTAAAGAGATCGTTCTTTATGTGCTGTCCTGTGACTGGCTTTTTTGCTTAACTTTATGTTTGTGAGATTCACCCATTCCACATTATTTGTTGATGGGCCTTTGTGTAATTTTCTGTTGGGGCTATTATGTATAATACAGTACTAAAATGAAGAATCTTGTACATATCTTGTAGTGAATGTATTACTTTCTAATATGTTAATTAGCCCCTGCACTTTAGTCAGTTAATAATCAAAACAATTTATTTTAAGAAATATCAGTAATCTATTAATTCTCTGATCCCTATGCTTCTCAAGTTAATGACAATAGCAATGTGATGAATTTTGTTCTAGCAGACAGTGAAATTACTGATAGATCACCTTGAACCTGTGCAGGATTAATTTTATGCATTGTTAACATGGTTCTGTTTCAATTTTACCCTTAGTCTTAGTCCTAGAACATAGTGTTAAGAAATAAAAAGGCATGGCCTTTTGTTTACCAAGTTCTCACTTTAGACTTAGTCTCATCGGTAGCAGACAACTGCTGAAGTCTCTGCTCAGTTCTTTTTATTGGTTTAGAGCCTGCTCATTCTTGTGCAATTCAAAATCTTCCTCCTCTGTGGATTCCTCCTTTTCACTATTTTCCCCCTAAATTTTCCAGTTGCTTGGCAATCCTAAACTCCATCTCCAAACTCCTTGTGCTAATGAGACTATGGCTTTCTCTTTGAGTTCTCCAAGATCCTAGCTATCTGGACTGGAGAATACCTTTAAAGGAAACGCTATAGTAAACTTGGGTGGAATCCAGTGTGGTTCCTCTTTTTTAAAGATTGAATTCTCTCCACTTTCTTTCCTGCTTTTGGTCACTCTCTGGTCTCTTCAAAAAATTCTTCTGTTTTGTCTAGAGTTTATAATTGTTAGGTAAATCTGATATACTACTCTGCCATTATTTAAATTGGAACTTCAGTAATTGAGCAAATAAAGTCTAAAAATAAAAGTACAAATTATATTAGTGGAGACTGAAAGAAAATTATATACTGTTGGAGGAGGGTAGGGTTTGAAAGACCTCTTGTAAAAGGTTGGTACTCAAGGTGAACCATGAGGGATGGTTGGGATGGACTTCTACACAGAGATAGTTGGGAGAGTATTCCAAGTGGAAGGGACAAATTGAACTGATGAGAAAGTACAGGCTGTGTTTATAGAAACAGTTGGCAATCTGATTTGACTAGCTGGTTACTTCTCATGGGGGTAATTAAGAAGAAGGCTAGAAAGTAGTTTTGTCTATATTATATTGTAGAAGTGCTTAAATGCCAGGACAGGAGATGGAAGTTAATTTGGTAGACAGTGGAAACTATTTGAAGTTTTTGAACTAGGCAGTATGTTTGGGAGTTGAACATTAGGAAGGTTAATCTGGCAACATGGCAAAGGGTGGATTGGTCAAGAAAAGAGGCAGAAAGATTAGCTAGGAAGATGTTACGGTAGTTCAGAAAATTAAAAAGGGTATAAACTGGTGGTGGCAACATACCTAGAAAAGGACTACAAAATATAGGAGATGAAGAAGAATGAGAAGGGTGGAAACCAAGTGGCTGGAAGATTGGTGGCTTATTGATGCCAGTTGTTACTTAACTTATATATTTTTTCATAAATAAAGTGAGGATAATAATAAAGACTTTACAACTTTTGCAGGAAATAGAGCTCTGGTCTCCTGGCTCCAGAGTGTTTCCTACAATTTTTTCTGTATTGTTTTTTGTTCTTAACTAAGCCAATATGCCTGTCAACACTCAGATTACTACATCATATTTGTGTTGACACTTCTGTTCTCAGTATAGTTTATTTAACTATCAATTGAGAAATCATGTATGTTTTGAAAAGGAGGAACCAATGTAAAATAACCATTTGTTATTAGTACTAATATAGCCAGCCATGTGAAGCTCCCTTGCTTGCGGGAAAGCAGGTATGATACGTATGATTATAGGGATCTCATAGGAATCCTAGAATAGCAATCATGGTTTATGACCAGAACTTCAGCAGCAGCAATTTGTGGGTCTTCACGTCAATGAGAGCTACTTCCCACAGATTCTCTTCTGTGTATATCTTTCTACTGTCCACATTACTTCCAGAATTTTCCTTCCTATATTTTCTACTTCTATAATACATTTCTAAGTGATGATTCACGGAATGCTATCTTTATCTCTGAGAGATGTACAATAAACATTTGCAATAGTGTTCTACCTTTTTATAAACATAAAAATAAAAGTGACATTCCTGAAATGGTATTTTGTAAAGAGCCTGTGTAGACTTGTAAATATTAACACTGTCCTAAAATGAAGAACTCAGTTGGGTGTCAGATCTTGTACCTTTATTTTTTTATGCTTTAAAAGAATATTGTTAATGATGGAAGGTTCGTTAAGAATGGGTTTTGTTGCCATCTTTTGAGGGGGGTAATATTGAATTTTAAGGTCAGTTTGAGAATCCTCTTAGGTTTTTTTTAATTCAACTCTAGTTTTTTTTAGAATTGAATAAAATGCTTTTATTAAAGATTAGCTAAATGTCTTTGCAGTTATAAATTTTGATATATTAAAAAATCTCCGAAATTTAACACAGAAAGATATTCAAATTACTAACGGTTTTAAAGAGATTATTACAAATAAAACATTCCACTAATAGTGAACTTATTTGTTTTCTAAACATTTTAATTTAAATACTGATTTTTGTCTTTTTCTAGCCAAAGCTTAATTTAAATCCTGGGAAAAAATTGTTTCTTACAGGGCTGATCCTTTGTCCAACATGGTTCTAACCTTCAATACTAAAGAAGATGCAGCTTCTTTTGCAGAAAAAAATGGTATGTTTGGTCTGTTTTTATTTTTACAAATAAAGTGAAGATAGGATTGTATGTTCTTAACCTTAAAACCATTCAGAGTATAGAATTTGAGTTGAAATAAGTCTTTAATGTATGTAATCAAGTGGTTCTTAAACTTTTTACATCAGAATGCTCCATCCAAAAAAAAAATTGGAAAAAGGAATGCCCATGTAACATGTAAAAAGACAAACCGTGCTCTAATTTGAAGTAGGGGCAGAGAATCAAACTACTTGGCTAACACCTACCTTGTTTATGAATTTCTCTGCAAAATCGCTAACATTGGCTATTTAAACTTCAGTTGAACATATTAAATATAAGGCACCCTATTCCAGTTTAGACACTGTGTTTCTTAATTTCTTTCTTTCTTACATTGGGCCAAAACCTAATGCCTATTATTCCATCTAATAAGACTTAAGTTACTTGAAAATAGCTATCATCATATTCCAAAATTTCCTTTAAGCCAAATGTGTATATTTGCCACTACTCTAGATATGGTGGGCTTAATACCAAGCGCAATCTCAACTGTACAGTTATATTAATGTACCCTAAGAGTATATTAGCTTTTGGGGCAAACAACTAACACCACTGGTTTATGTTGGTCTTGCTATCAACAAAAATGCAAAATGTCTTTTTTTCCCTCAGCTTTTACTGTTAAGCCAACACAGCATAGTGAAAAGAAATTTTGTAGTCAGACCAGTCGGTATCCCTAATCTTTATTATGCCATTTTGAAGCTATGTGATTTTGGATTAATTTCATAATGGACTTAATATTTCCTCCATAGTTGAAATAAGGATACTTATGAAGCGGGTGATACCTGATACATAATAAATAATTGGTAACTATTAGTTCTGACCCTCACCTCTTGCCAGCTGGCATTTGTGCTGTGTTTGTCTCCCTTAAATTTAAATTCACTACTATACATTTGTACCTGATGCATTCTCTCGTTCTACCTGATCACATGGAATTTGGATCTAATTTAGCTTCAATTCAAATGAGATAATGTCTGTTTTAATGCATTGTTAACTATAAGCAGTATATAAATGTAAAAGATTGTTAGTGTTACATAACATTTGACATATAAATGTGAAAGCACTATAAAGGTTATTATTATTATCTGACATATTTTCTTTTCTTCCCAGCTTAGTATTGTATAGTTTATGATTAAAAGTCTGAAGCCAGACTACCGAGGTTTGAATCCTTGTTGGGTCACTTACTATCTATATGACTTTGTACTTCTGTTTCCTTATATGTGCAGTGGGAATTGCTTTTATTAACTCATTTCATCTTCACAGCAAAGTGCTTAGAATAGGGTCTAACACATAGCAAGTATATGATATATAAGAATATTTTATTATGTTATTAGTAATAGACTTTTAGGAAACCTTTCTTAGAAAAAGTTTTTAAGTATAATTCCTTATTAACACTTTCTTGGCCAGTTCCTAATTTCTTAATTGCATAATTGTTCTCAAAGTAGCTTTTAAATATCATTTTGACTTAAAATAACATTGCTCTCTTTCTAATTAAACTGTAACACAGTTATCAAACACAGTTCTATTAATGTTTTTCATCTTTTCAGCCTACCATATTTCATGTCTGACACCTTGAAAATTATTCATTTGAGGTCTGTAACATGAGTTTAATAACAGGAAATCTAATTAAACTGTTAGTCTCTAAGCGGTCACAAGGACTTCATGACTACAGTTGCCATGTGAATTGCAGGTGTGAAGTAGCCACTGCTGCTATTGAAATCAGATGCCTTTCCAATCTTATTTCTACCTCCCCTGGAAAGAAAATTGAAGAACACTATCAGTGTCAATAGAAAATATAACTTGAAAAAGCTTAGTGCATTGTGGATTATAAAACCGTAGGCGAACAGTGAATCAGGAATTTGAACCTACAGGATGTGTCTATCTTGATCACAGCTTTTTCCCCAGCACCTAGCACAAAACCTGACATATAATACACACTCAATAGCTGATGAAAGTAATGACTTCTAAAATATATTTCCCTACTTAATAATATGAAGCCACTCCCATCTCCTAGGAAAGTCCTCAATCATTCCACCTTTGAATTCACTATAGTACTTATGATCTGCCTCATTTATTTAACATTTAGCATTATGTATCATTAAATAGGTAAGTCCTGTTTCTTCAGCTATAGTGGAAGTGATATCTAAATAAACACTTCCATCAAAGTGTTTACAGAATGGTGAGGTGGGGGATCTTTTCCAAATTCTGCAGCATCCCCTCCATTCTGATTTGTCCCTCTTGGGTTAGGTAAATAGTGGTGGACAGACAAATGGATTCCCCTTCCCTTCACAGCTAACATCATTTTGTTGTGAGCTGGTGTTGTTGAAGGTTGGATAAACCAATGTTCTGGCAAGTTAATGCATTAAAAAAGAAAAAAAAATGTTTCAGAAGCACCACTACGTAAAACTACTGGATTAAGAGGCTGGTAATTAGGAGAGCTTGAACAAGCCATGCTTCACTACACTTAGCCTTTGATAAACACCTTTCTTCATCTTTTGAATGAGAAGTTGGATTGAGTAATGTTCAAAAACTGTAGATGTAAGGATGTTACAACCCCTGGACAAGCTTATACATGTCTTTCTTTGCTAGCCCACCACCCTACTCATTATATGCTCTAGAGCTGTGGTCCCCAAGCTCCAGCACTGGTCCACAGCCTGCCTGGAAATGACTGCACAGCAGTAGGTGAGCAAAGCCCCACCTGCACGCACAGCTGCCCCCCAAGACTTGCATAACTGCCAGAGCCCCCACACTTGTGAGATCAGCATCAGACCCTCATAGGAGCACAAACCCAACTGCAAACTGTGCATGCAAGGGATCTAGGTTGTGTGCTCCCAATGAGAATCCAACGCCTGATGCTCTGAGGTGGAGCCTAGGCAGCAACTTCCATCCTACCACCCATGTCCGTGGAATGTCATCCACAAAACCTGTCCTTGGTGTCAAAAAGGTTGGGAACTGCTGTTCTAGAGGGAAAAATCATTTTTGTTGATAGTAAAATCTGGCATAGTTTATTCATTTATGAGCATTAAATGCTTGCCTTTCAGTAGTATCTAGAAATAGGAGATTAGAGTAAAACTGCCACACACAAACAAAAAAGATAACTTGTATACTCAAGGACTATTCTGAAAATTAACAATTTGCCTTTCATCTCCTCCTTAGTTTTCTCATTTTCCTTACTTTAAACAAAAAGGAGAAGTTATAACCATCATTTTTCCCTTGACTTCAAAGATTGCATTTTAGAGAATCAATACAATGAGGAATAATATTTTCAGATTCCATTGCTTTCTGTAAAGCATATTTAATGTTGTCTAATTATATTTTATGACTCAGGTAGTAAGTATCATCACAAAAGCTAAATTCATAAACACTAAATCATGAGCTAGGGTACTATATTAGTAGCTTTTCATTCATTCTTATTTAATCCTCATTGCAACTCCATGAAGCAGGAACAGTTATCCCCATTTTATTGTACATTAAGTAACATTAAGTAACAAGGTCACGTACCTATAAGTGGGGGAGCAAATTTTATTTGAACACAGTCATGTTTATTCGTTTATGTATTATCTGTGACTGCTTTTTAGCTACAATGGTAGAAGAGTAGTTATAATAGAGACCATGTGTCCCCCAAAACCTAAAAATTTTTACTTGGCTCTTCACAGAATATGTTAGCAGACTTCTGCCCTAAGCCATTATATATACTACCACTACCGCAATACTCTGAAATCTTGATAAATCAAAAAATACCCTTTATTCAAACATCTTCAAGGATCTATGCTTAATAGGCAAACTCAACTGATAAAAGTTCTTCACAACATAAGCACTGACTTATCACCAGAGCATTAATCTAGCTTTATCATATGTCCAAACTCTCCTTTATACACTT
This sequence comes from Lepilemur ruficaudatus, assembly GCA_963574885.1. Lineage (NCBI taxonomy): Eukaryota > Metazoa > Chordata > Mammalia > Primates > Lepilemuridae > Lepilemur > Lepilemur ruficaudatus. The sequence continues at coordinate 13,323 of CAUYRT010030266.1, forward strand.
ATACCCCAAACCTGCTATATACTTTCCTCCATCTACGGCCTCACTCATACTGTTACTTTCCTCATCCTTATTGCTGCCTGTGAAGCTCCAACCTAGTCTTCAAAATCTGCTTTATATGCCATCTCCTTTCCTTTTCTTTATTTCCCTTCATCTCCCGCCCCCTCCCCCCCCCCACTGGATGAGCTCTCCTTTTTAACTTTCACAATAATTTGTTCCTTTTTTACAGCTCTTATAGTATGGTTTTATAGTTTACCTTTTTTGTACGGGCATTCAGTCAGAAATATGTTGAGCACCCTGTTGTATGCTAGTGCTGTGTGACTAGGTTCTGGGGATAGTTACATAATGCATAGTCTTCCTTCTCAAATCATATTTTATCCTGTGTACTGGATTATAAGAACTTACTATGGAGAACACCAAGTCTCATTCATCTTTTAATGTGCTTAATAAATATTGACAAATTTGACTAAATTTAATAATGTTCTTATTTAGCTACTTATTCTTTTTAGAAGAACTGTTAATTCCTTGTAATTAGATATCTGAAGAATAATTAGCAATTTCTTACATTTTAGTATGTAAATTATAACTAATAAGTGTTTTTTATGTCAAATTAATTTGGAGTTTATCCTGAGTTTAAGGGGGTTAGTACCCTGAAGAGTATTGCAGTGTACTTAAGATGATCATTTTATATATAACATTAGAATTGTTTCCAAACTGTATGTTATTTGTTCTGAACTCCCTTTGACAAGGGTACTGAGAGCATATAAAACAATACTGACAAAACAAGCCCTAGAGCAATCACAGCTCCTGATAGGGCCCAAGTTTCTAGATTCCAAGTCCAATGTTGTTGTTTTGGGGTTTTTTGGTTTTTTTGTTTTTTTTTTTTTTGTGATACTATTATGCTGGTAGATCTTAAAAATTAATCATCTAGATCTATACTGTCCAATATTATAGCCACTAGCTATGTGACGTTAGCTCTTAAAATGCATCTAGTTAGAATTGAGATGTGTTGTAAGTGTATTTAATAATTTTTATTACATGTTGAAATGATAATATTCTGGTTATATTGGGCTAAGTAAAATGTATGATTAAAACTAATTTTACTTGTTTCTTTTTATTTGCATATGTGGCTACTAGAAACTTCTAAATTATATATGTAGTTCACATTATATTTCTATTGGATAGTACTGAGCTAGAGTATTTAGCAATAGGCTATATATTATATGCATATTTTATATATTAATATATATTCTGTAGTGAATATGAGAAATAGGATATACTCTTATCCAACTTGGAAAATGTCAAATTTTATACTTCTTAAGAAATACAGCTCTATTCTTCAGAAACTCTTACCCACTGTGAATCAAGGATAAGTAGAAACTCATATTAATGAAAAACCCCATGAATCACCTATTTTCATTTGTACAGGCTTATCTTTTTATATAAGAATACCCTCATGTCTGAGACTAAAGGAATTTCTCTTCCTCCTGCTGTTGATAATTTTTAAAACTAACCCCTCAGCTTCTATCTTTTTTGCATAGCTCTCTCTTCTCACCATACCTCACTTCCTATGGAAGGCTGGTTCTCTGAAATTAGGGAGTGTGAAGGAAGAAAAGACTTGGATGCTCCCTATGATTCCCTTGTCTCCCTGCTTCCAATCCCCCAACTCCTCCCTCCCAACATATCACACACAAAACAAAGAAAATATAAACACCCCTGTGTCTTTTGGCCTTAACCCCTGGACGGCATCTTAAACTTCTCCCTTTAAGCTCAGCATCTATTCCAGAGGAGCTCTTTAAAGATAACCTTTCTTTGTAAAGGAGGAAAAAGAATATCTGGGGTTTCCTCTGAAATGTAGATGAACCTGTCTTTAGTTCTTTTTGTACTGAAAAGACCCACCTTTCTCACCCAAGTGGCTTTTGTCTCCCCTTGTGTTATGTGATGGGGTTGAAGGATGGGGAAGCTGCATCTTAGAGAAAGGTGGTGGAAGACAGCTGTAGAAAATTTGGATAGTAGAAGAGTGGGATCTACTATCATTTACATGCTAACGGAAAAACAGAAATGGCTCCCGGTAGGATCTGATTTGAAACTTTGTGACTTATCTCTGGTATGGCGTTTTACACTCCCCCTCCCCCGCCGTGTTTTTCTCATTGTTGTTAGCTGTAAAAACTCTTTGAAATTTGCAAAATAAAGGAGGGTTTTTTCCAGGAATTAGAAAGGCAGTGAGGAGCTGTGAAACTGCATTCTGTCCACAGGGGGTCTATTGGGGTGGAAGAACCGCCTCTGAAGTAATAAGTAAAAGCAGGAAAGGAAGCTCACAGGTCTGGCCCTGCATCCAGGAAAATTTTAGAATTATCCAAGAAGTGGACGCCATCAGTAAGGTCTAGACTTCCACCTCACTTAACCCCACATCCGTGTATCTATTAAAAGGCAGCTTTTGAGGGGTGGGGAACCTGTGGCCTTCTGATTTCAAGACTGTTCCTTTTTAAGCACCAAAGGAGGCAAGAAAAGCATCATCTTTCTCTGCTGCACCCCTTTTAATGAAAGGATTTGTTCTGTAAAATTTGGATTCAGTCAAAAGGCTGCATTTAAGGACCTACAAGGCCACATGTGGCCTTAAGGCCGCAGGTTGCCTACCCTGTAGGCAGATGTTATAACCAGTTCAAAGTAAAAGTCAAAACAGCACAAATACATGTGGAATAAAGGAATGTGATAAATTGCAAATAGAGACAAAAGTGGGGGGTTTTTTGGGGGGAGTCAATTAAATAGGATACAGGACAGGATATACACACACATACCAGTTATGTACAATTTAAAAAGAGTTGCCAAACATCTGAAAGACAAGGAACTGAGCTAAAATCTGATAACCTGGAAGGGGAAGGGTGTGCTGCTAGAGACAATGCACAGTTTTCCATTGAAACACAATTTTTTTCTACTGCTCTCTTTTTGATAAGGAAATAATCTCAAAGAAATTATTCATGATCAAAAATTAAAATGGGCCTGATTATTTACATAGGTATAGCAATAGTGTTAATTTGCCATATAAGCTTTCTTGTTTGCGTTGCTGAAAGTTTTTATACAGAATCTCTGTATAGGATGCCAAGCCAAAAACTTGCCACAATATTTCTTCTGCAGTACCTATTAATTTGGGCAAGTTACTCCCTTAAGATTCCAAAAATATCCTAAGGGTCCTTAGTCCCTGTAAGTCTGGGAACCCTATAAGCCAGATGCCAGGCCACTTTTCTAGAAAGACTTTGTAAACATTGGCTCCATAAAGTCAACCTTAATTTCCTTAAAAGTGTCTGTTCATATCAAATTAAATGAGCATCACTCTGAAATGTGTCATTCCAGCTAAGGCCTCGATTGCATAACCAATGTTTTCAATTATATCCTAGTACTCAGAATTATGGACATAAGCAAATAGCTATATTGTGATGAAAATAAGAATATTCAATAGAGTTTCCAAATTCTGGAGGTGTCATACAGGGAAAATGAGATATCATTCACAAATATTTCATTTTAGTTTGCAAAGGAGACACTACTAAATTGTAATGAGTTATAGATACCTTAAGAGGAAAGAGAAAAGGCTTCCTTATATGTCCAAAAAATAGAACAGTAGAATGGTATCAACCATATTCCAAACATACAATTACAGTCATTCCTCGTCAGTTCATTCACTCATATGTAATTGTTTCTTGTGCCACTGGATCATACGTGTATCTGTTTCTCTACTGGAGTTCTGGAAATCCTGACTCAGTCCACTGGTGTGGTCTTAAAATTGTTTAAGTGATAGCATCAAAAACCCGTATCTCAAAGTACCTGGCATAGTGCTTTTCCGGGACTCTGAGATAGCCCTTCTTTGTTGAAGATGAAGCACTCTGGCCTGTAGCTGATTACAGGAGCCTGCAGGGAAACATCAGAGTAAAACAAAAAAATAAAACTATTTGTAGATGGTAAAAGACTATAGGTGACATTACTAATAATTGTCAAAAGTGAAATTTATGAGTTTATAAGAAGAATACACCTGAAAGTCAATCTAGAAAAGTTGTGTACAAAATATCTGGACAATATGTGGACAGTATATCTTTAATCATCTAAGCATTTTTGACAGTAAACATTCATCTAATTTATAAAAATGCATGAACACAGTCTTTACAGAGGAAAAAGTCTTGAGATGACATAATAATCATGCGACATAATATACCATAAATAAGCCAAACATATAGTAAGAATATCAAGTAAAAAGATTCAGTAAGTCTGGAGTATGTCCTAAATATCTATGTATTAATAAAACTAGATAAGTGACATGGATTCCTAATTGACATTTATTGGCCTAAAAGATGCAAGATTTAAGCTACAGAAGTAAAGATGTGACCAAGTTAGTATTTTTAAAAAGAACTGAAAATGATGACTGGTAAACCATACTGTTTTAGTCTATTATCGGGCAAAGCAGTACAAGGGCTCTGATAAATAGAACATATCATGGACAATGAGGGCAATGATAAATCTCTAGGAACTTCTCATACAGCACACGATTTTGGAATTACTTACATTAATAACGCTTTACCCATTAAATTTAACCTCAGGGTGGCTAAGCATCTCCTCTGACTTGATAATTCTTCCCATACTTGACAACTCTTCTCAAGTAGCTCATTAATAATAGCATATCAAACAAACCTAATTATGTCTAGCACCTCTCTTTTTACAAAGTGAAAGAATATGTCTTTGTGATTTTCCAGAAGCTCTCTGGGGAATCTCAAAGATAATTCTAGGTGCAAAGATGTCCTGAAAGTTTTATTTTACATTTAAGATTCAATTTGGGGAAGGCAAAAATCAAAAAGTTCTCAGGAAATGTACGCACTTAGGGTAGGTATTGGGTCACAACTGCCTGAGAAATCGTCTTTGGCTGCTCATTTCAAAGTCACAGTAAAACTTACAAAAATGAACATAGAAGGTTAGATGACTATAAAGAACCTTAGCTCTTACATAAGTGATTAAGGACTTATAATACTTTTAAGATTATTCTGATTAGCCACAGAACCTTTGCATTTTAGGCAGGTTAGACATACAAAAGAATCATCCTTCATATTATAGGCAAAAACGGTAAACAAATTAATGAAACAAGCCCATCAAAATTGAGCAACCATTACTAAGATTTTAACACATTTCGTAGCTTTTCAGATTTTTTTGCACATACAATCATCTAAAGCAAATAAAATTTCCTTTCTGCAAATATTATATTAATATAACTTTCTATATCCATTCATGTTTTGCCTTTTACCATTCTTTCTCATTCTGGCAGTCATTTTACTTTAGGACACAACTCTTTTTCCCTTAATAAACAAAAACACATAGTGTTACCTTAATTACCTTGCATACAGAGTTATACCTCTCTGCCACTATTGCTCCTAGTGGAGTTTCATTCATGTGTATTAATTATATCTTTTAACCAATATTACTTTGATTTCATAGAGAACCTGGGAAATGAATAATTGAAAACTGTTACACCAGCATTTTAGTAGACTAGTAGACTAGCAGAGCTCGTAAGTACATATAACACAGCTTTCTACAGCCATATGCATTCCTTATACTCCAGCCTCTCCAAGTGACAAACATGTTCACTAACAAATTCAAAGATACGACCTCTCTGTAGCATATAAAAATAAGAAGACTATATAAACTTAAAATTTTGCTTAGTAATTATAGGAGAGAAAAGATTTCTTATCCATTGCTAGGTTCATGACTGAGATGCCTATAATAAAAGACAGTTAAAAATAGAAGAGCACACAGATTAATGTAAGTTTTATCTGACACGGAGCCTTCAGAGATATGAAGACCCAAAGAAACAGGAAAACCTGTGTATTTTATGCTAAATTTGAAGGAAAAGTACACAGTTGTGCAGAACTATGATTGGACAAAGAGGATATGATCTAATGTATGGTAATAAACTGGAGGGAACTTAGCTAGGCCTGTTCAGATTCTTCTGTGTCCCTCTGTGACATTCCTTTCCTCTGGGTATAGAACACATGAGGGTCTTATGACCTCTTTGACAGAAAAGGACAGAAAATTCTTGCCTGCTTCAAGGGACAGGGGTGGTTGAATGTTAGAGTAGCCTTCCTGCTTCTGTTGTTTCCTCAAATGCCAAGGAGACATTTTGGGGTGGTATGTCCTGAACCCCATCATAATTAATGGTTTAGTGTTATATCTTAGAAAAGATCTAGGTATCTAATAAATATCCATTAATGTGATCTAACGTTTTAAGTTACCTAATGATCTTAGAAATTAATTTTCAAGGTAACATACTATAAAACATAATTACTGTTGAAATAAACTGTCAGAATAATGAATCAATTTGGTTAAACACAAATTTACATTTTTCATAACTGTAAACATTAAGCAGAAATAATGCTAGCTTATTTGATCAGTTAACATATATAACTAAGAACTTATCTAAGTATAATAGAATAAAAATCTATCCTTGTATTATATTTAACACTGATAAATCAGAAAACATAGCTGTTTTTATTAAACCAAAATTATTAATCTTGTTTGTCAAAGGTTTACCTATATTATATAAACTTCTCAAAATGTTTCAGTTTGTTCTCCTAAGAATGCTTTTTAAATTTAGCACTTTGAAAGTATTACAAGTTCAATTTTTTGGTTTTCTGAGAATTTTAAGATTATGCAGTTTATATAATCACTTTTCTCTATAAGCTAATCAGAACAGAGTTCCTTAAAGAGACTTTATAATTCATTAATGCCATCTGGAGGTAGAAAATGAAAAGAAAAGGTTTTCTGAATACAAATATGTTGATAGACATACAGTCATATAGAGAACTTACAACTTCAATTCTAAACTTTAGCCATCGGTTAGTAATAAGCACAAAATTATGGAATTTATGGTTCTATGTGAAAGAGCTGTTTCTCAGTACAAATTCTCAATTGATTTGAGCTCAAAATAGAAAAGACTAACAAACTAGACCTCTGTCTTTTCTCACCCAACAGAGAATAGACCTCTATAAATCATTAATCTGTTTATAGGGATCATCAAATAATCAGATTCCAAAACCAATTCCCAAAATTAGTAGAGAGCAAAATTAAAATTAGAAAAACAGTCAGCAAAGCTCTCTTGCTTCTTTGGATTCACCACTTGGAGCCAAGAAAAGAAGCATATGAACTTAAGCATATAAGGTGCACCATTTCTTTGGTGAAGAAGTTTGCCTATTTTTGGTTGGTGAATCTATTGGATGTCTCAGTTGTTAAAAGAAAATTTCCAGAAAAAGATACAGTGACTCTAACACAGACATACAGTAAACACATATTGAAGAATTTATGTTACTCATATAATATAAGGGAACCAGGCAGATGTTCAAAGGACAAGTCAGAACAGCACAAATTTGTATGGGGTAAAGAAATGTTTAGATGAGTTGCAAATGAAGACAAAACTAGTTTTTCTCGGACTGGGTTGGGGAGTCAATTAAAACACTACAAGAGAGGACAATATTTATCAATTACAGTCAATTCTCCTTATTCATGGTAGCTCTTTAAAGTCACCTGAATGCTAATTTAGCAAATACCGAACTATTGCTCCTAGGAGGGGATATGCATGGTTAGATTTCTGCAAGCCTCTGGTGGCATCGTTTTGTTAGGTAATACATAACTTTGTTTTATGTGTATTTCTGTTTAAAGACACCTTATTTAATATATACTGTTGATTCATCAACACTGAACTCAGGCCAACAGCACTATATCTCACGCCTGAGCAAAGCCTGTCTAACACACACACTGGCACATTACAGCCTTCTTGCACTTAGGGACATTGCAGCACTTCACTACTCTGGGGGCCATTTTAAAGAATGAAATCACCAAGAAGCCCAAAAATGCAAAAAATGTGGCACTAAATAGACCATAGAAAGTATATTTGTTTATTGTATGAGAACTGAAACAAGAAGGCAGAGCATTGCTTTGCTTGACCTGCACATGTCACAAATGACCACAGAAGCATCATGAGTATTGATTTTGTGGTTATAAGTTTTAGTTGAGTAGGCACATTCACAAATACAGAATCGGCAAATAATGACAATTATTTGTACCTACAACTTACAAAGATTTTTTTTTTACCCCTTACATAGCCCTTTCCTCCTAATATCTAATCCCAGGTCCTAGCACTGTCTTGTGGCTAGGAAAATGTTCAACTTGACTGCTAAGGCACCTGGGGCAGGGTAATTATGGTTTTTGTCATAGTGGTAGTGTTACACATTGTGGCTTAGTGAGGTTCCTAGAACACTATGGGTTAAATAGGATTCTGGGAATCCCTATAAGTAGCCTACATCCCAGAGCAGTTACACCAAAACCTCTAGGAGTGATTTTTGCCTATTTGTGTATAGTTTCTTTCTCCAGAAAAATGTGTTCTAAATTTTTTTTTTATTATTTTTATTATTTATTTATTTTTTAAGACAAAGTTTCACTCTGTTGCCCGGGCTAGAGTGCCATGGCATCAGCCTAGCTCACAGCAACCTCAAACTCCTGGGCTGAAGCAGTCCTTCTGCCTCAGCCTCCTAAATAGCTGAGACTACAGGCATGTGCCCCCATGCCCGGCTAATTTTTTCTATATAGATTTTTAGTTGTCCAGCTAATTTCTTTTTTTGTTTTTTTTGTTTTTTAGTAGAGACGGGGGTCTCGCTCTTGCTCAGGCTGGTCTCGAACTCCTGAGCTCAAACAATCTGCTCGCCTCGGCCTCCCAGAGTGCTAGGATTACAGGTGTGAGCCACCGCACCTGGCCTGTGTTCTAAATTTCTAATGACTGATTTTCAAATGTACTTTTGGAACACAAAAGCTGGAGTAATTGATTAATATCCTGGTTTGTTTTTGTGGCAAATTCTCAATAGTGTGGTTCTAATTACTACTTTGGAAATACTACTATATAGCAAGTATATTATTTGATAAGATAAAATTTTAGGGCGTCATTGACTGTCACAAAGTGGAGTTTTTTCTCGAGAGGTGGAGCAACTGCAGCAGGTGTAGGGTTTACTAATCTAATGAATATTTCAGGTGCCTCATGTTTTCACCGTGTTTAATCATTTTATATAATTTTCATGGAGAGAATTGCTTTGCCAGTATATCTAAAAGCCTACTATTTCTCCTCCATAGTATTTTCTAAAAGAAGGCCTAAGATACTTTTAAATTATTCTAAACTTTACCCTCTGCCTCCACCACACTCCACCCCCATATTAAATATGTACTTGGTACTTTCAAAATAGAGGGACTTTTAAAGTGAAATTCCTCAAAAGCTATTTTTCTCCTACCCCCACCCCTTAATTTATGTTAAATTTATGCTTTACTTTCAGCCAGGTATAATATGGGTACATAGCCTACTGAGGAATCACTTTGGCCTCCCAAAGCTTTCCTATTCTGATCCCAGGCCTCAGTTAGCAGTGACCGTCAGTTGTTTTTGCCAAATGACATGGTAGTTCTTGTTCTGTGCACAAATGAGGAGTAGGAAAAATCATTAAACTGTTCACTTCCAAATTAATGTCAGGATTTGAGATTAGGGTATTAGAAGAGAAAGGCATTAATGAAGGTTCCTGGAGATAAAACATTTCACAAACAATAAAAGAACTGGTGAATATTTCTCTGTATATTTGCATTACTGAACCATAAATGAAATTGTTCTGTAAATAAAAATGAATAGAGTTCATTTTCTTTTTCTGTCTCATACATGGAATTCATAAGTTAATTGTTGTGGTCTGGTTTTGTTCAGAGGCTTTTTTGGCATTTGAGAAGATTACACTAAATATTCATAAGCTAGGAAATAGAATATCCTAACCATTGTGAAGACCTACAAAATAAGCTGGTATATTCCAAAAAAAACAAAAAAAGAAAGAAATTAGGCATACGATATTAAAGATCACATTTTAAGTTTATAGAGCACTTGCCAAAGGTACTTCTGTGATACTAGGGCTTAAAGTTCAAAATATTTTTGTGAAAGCATTCCAGTGTGTGATATAGCAAAAGGAGTCAGCTTATCATTTAGGTGCTGGTAGTTGAATTTGTGGCTAATCCATGCCATATGGCTATTCTCCTCTGGGAAGTGAGGGCAGCCCTGGAGCTTTACCCCGTCTCTAGGGCAGCTGCCTCGGACTCAGTTGCTTTGATCTTCTTCTGTTACACAGCTAGGAAGAGCAAGGAATGGTTTTCAGTGTCCTAACAGGACTACATATGGGACCACTGTCATTGTAGACTACACCTTCATTTTATATAAGCATTCTTCAGAAAGTACAAATGTTATCACTTTCATGATCCTATTCAGAAAAACAAGTTTGGCTTCTTTGTTTTACCAAAAAAAAAAAAATTTTTTTTAGGGTTGAAAAAAATTCTTATGGAAATTTAAACATTTCACTTGTAAGATTCTATTCTTAAATTTCTACATTCTGTTTCTTGTAAGATACATTGCATTCTTTTTAGGAACAAGTTTCAAATAGAAGTAGAAAAATGAATATAATTCATCTAAATTAAGTACACTTTTAATGTCCTTTAAGTGTTGTTATTCTTCAAGTTATTGTTTTTTTAGCTAAAGCTCACTGCTTGCTCAAGTAACCTTTATATTCAAGTATAGGGGGACCAGTAAATTTGTTCTTCTATACACTGTAAGGTAAACGCTTTGGAGGAGGACGCTTGGAAATGGGATCAGATTCTTAAAAGTATTCCAAAAATGAACACATTTTTATTATAATGACAGCCCTACATAATAGAAAAGTTTTCTGGATGATGGATAGAAAATCTAAAGGGAAATTTATGTAGATTCTGACTTTAGTTTCAGTCTCTTAGTAAATTATCATCAGACTTCCTCATACCCTTGTTTTTACTTAATTTTAGAAGCACATTTTTTGCTTGTGCAACTTTGGGAACAAAGTTGTTTTCCACAAAAAGTGAGGGAAAGAAAATTTTTGCCCTATACATCTTAACAGTCACGAGTGGTTGTGGTAGAGTAATTACATAGAGATGGATCCTATTAGCAAACGCAGGTTTCTTCCATGTGTATTTTTGTTTGTTTTTCACAGGGTGCTTTGCCCATCTACATTCCAATCCCTGTCATGATACTTCTATTTATTGTTGTTATCACCATCAACAGCAACTATAATCTGGCTCACAATTCCCAAGGGCTAGCTCACTCCTTAGTTACCAGGAGAAAACCCAAACCAGTTGTTCTTTTCTGTGTATAAAACTTTGGTCTTCTCACATTGCAGTGACCCTGACAGCATTTTGAAACTCCATAACCAGAACATAATGGATCTATGTCTGAGTTCTGATGTAATATAATGAATTCTTTTTCTCCCTGTTGAAAAACTGAGTGAATGAGGGAGTGATTATCAGGTATGTGTTTCTGTATAGCACTAGTTCCTACATATTGCCAAGTGCTTTCTCATTTCTTCTGCAGTTTCATTCATAGTGTCTTTATTGAGCTGGAGAGTATGTGTTGGGAACATAGATTGTCTCACCCATCATCTGGCAAGAAAAGGTCATGGAGGTCTTGTGTAACTTGCCAATGGTCATTATAACCAAACAGAATCTACACTAGACAGCATTTCTTCCTTACAATTGATGGGGAACATTTGGGGGACAGACTTATTTTCCAAGGATTCTTAAAAGTCTTTTCAACATATTTTTTTTTTAAATAAAAGGGGAAAAGTTACGACACACAGAATGAAAGGATATGTGTGAAATAGATAAAAATTGCAATTACAGGATATTTTTAAAGAAATGTAGTTTTATTTATGAGGTAGTTAGATGCATAGCTTTAAAGTCAACTTGGGTTAAAGCCCTGGCTTTGCCACTCAGCCCTGTGACTTCAGGCTTCTTATTTTCTCCGTTTTATTTTTCCATATAAGTTAATATAAAATTAAGATACATGTAAATGCCTACTTCTTAAGCCAGGCAACCTATAAACACAATAAAGTCTCAATAAAAGTACGTTTAAAGCACTTAGCACAGCCTAGAACATAGAACACCAGGCATGCTCTTGCCTCAAGACCTTTGCCGTTGCTGCTCTTTGCCAGGAAGCTCTTTTTCGAGACATTTACATGGCTTATTCCCATACCTCCTTAAGGTCTTTACTCAAATGTTACCTTCTCAGGAAGGGAGGACTCCCCCATCTACTCCATCTAAAAATGTTTTCTCCTTAGTGCTTATTCGTATATGATATGCATTCCTAATTTAGATATTATGGTATTAGCACCTAATATACTATGTATTTACTTATTAATTTCTATTCCACTACTAATGTCAAGAAGTTTGAGAAATTTTTCTGGTTTATTCACTGGTTTACCTCCAGTGTCTAAAAACAGTCCTCGACATAGAGTAGGCAATCCGTAATATTAAATGAATAGCAAATACTTGATAAATTTTAATTATTGTTATATCTGCTTTATTGAATATTTTTGTAATTATCAGCATCATTTGCTAATATATATGGAAAGTGCTTAAGATTTTTATATTGAAGTTACTGTACTCATATCACAGGATTAATTTCCTTGCCTAAATCTTCTTTCTATAGTTAATAACTAAGTTACAGAATTTGGAGATTCCTCAAAGAGCTAAAATTAGAATTACCATTCGATCCAGCAATAGTATTATTAGGCATCTACCCAAAAGAGCACAAGACATTCTGTGATAAAGACATCTGCACCCGAATGTTTATGGCGGCACAATTCACTATTGCTAGGTCATGGAAACAACCCAAGTGCCCGTCAATTCATGAGTGGATTGTTAAAATCTGGTATATGTTCACAATGGAATATTACTCAATTTTAAGAAATGACAGTAAGTTAGCACCTCTTGTATTATCCTGGATTAAGCTTGAGCTCATTATTCGAAGTGAGGTGACACAAGACCCAAAGAATGGGCCCCGCTTGTACTCGCCATCAAACTGGTATTGACTGATTAACACTATGGTGCTCAAAGGGTAGGAGCGAACACTAGGGAATTGGGGGTTGGGGGGTAAACCCACGTCTGAGCGACGTGAGGGGGCACTGTGGAGGGGTGGGATATGTTTGAAAAGTAGTTGGGGAGCGGAATTAGGGGTCTCAGTGGGGGAAAGGAATTCCTCAAAAACTGATTCATGTGATTAACTGTACACCTCGGTAAATTCACTGAAAATCATTTAATTGTACACTTAAAATGGAGTGTTGGTTGTATGTAGGTATAGTTGGAGCACTGTGTATGTACTCTCTGGACTACTTTGACACAGTAGGTTTTTGAATGTAACAAGATAAGTCAACTTGAGTGGTAATATATTTTGGGAAATCAAAAAATAAAAAAATAAATAAAAATTAAAAAAAAAAAAAGCAGAAGGACAGAGGAAGCTCCCATACCAGTGCTAACAACCCAACTACAGCATTTAAAGGACAGTAAGGTAGGAAATCAGATGGGAGCTCAGCCAGTGGCTCAAGAAGTGCCTCACAGAAGGGCACTTGCTTGATCGGTTCAGCCCAGCCTAGAAAGTTAGAGGGGACCCCACTGATCAGACTCAAGGGAAACTGACTGGATTGTAACACAGATCCTTCTCTTTACAGTGAGAAGTATGACCACCAGCCCAACCAGAGTGACTTATATGCACTAGTTGGCACATTGACCCCCAAAGGACAATCCCCAAGGAAGCCAAATTATACGCAGAAGGTCATTTGGTGACCAGGGATTATAAGTACAAGGGATGTGTCCAGAATTGCCCATTCTGTCCTGTGTGAACCCCAGCACTGTGCACTGACTTTTATTACACTTGATTTTGCGTCTTTGATTGTATCTGTTTCCTTGTACTGGATTGTAAGCTCTCTGAGAGCAGAGTCTATGTTTTACTTATCTTTGTACCCTGCTGCAAAGTATTCTGCATTTGTCACATATTAGACACTAAGTTGGAACCATCTACTTCCATTCCTGAAAAACTTTAGCAGAAATAACAGTAGTAGTAAGTGCTTCTGTGTTTTAGGTGCCTGCTGTATGCCTGCACATGTATTAGATAAAGATTATCTAATCTTTATAGCTAATAGATGCCATGAGCCATATCCTATAGATAGGATCCTGAGGTTCAGAGATTAAAGATCTTATATAATCAAGCCCACTTTACGAGGTAGGACTGGGATTTGAACCTGATCTTCCTTACTCCAGAGCACATGCTCTTAGGAGCACATAGCTGGAATCACTGATGCCTGTTCACATGGCACTTTCCAGCTCCCCTGTGGAAATGTTCCATGTGCCTGTAGGGGTGGAGGGCAGGGGCCCTGAGAAAGGAATGTTCAGGGATTGGTTAGAATATGTGTCCTATCCTCTTGTCATGCCTTCATATTCACAAATGTTCATTTCTTTCTTTCTCTTTTTTTTAATTCTTCCTAGGGATGATGACTGACAGATTAATATATGTCTAACTACATGTCTCAGAAATCAAAAGGAAGGTGCTGTCAGAATCACTTGTCAGAAAATGAGATTAGGCGCACTTGTCATTTGCTGAGGATTGCAGTCTTTCAGAGATAAGGTTTCATTTAATGAGGGTAAAAAGCCTCCTTTTAAAAAAAGAAGAGGGAGCGAGGGAGTGAGGGTGGGGTAGGAGAGGAGTGATGATTCTTTTTTCTGGTGTCAGCCAAGTGTTTTATCACCTAACGTGATCCCGTGGCACCTGGTAGCCACTGATAATGGCAGCCTGGCCCTCTCCACCTCCCCTGCCGCTGAGCCACTTCAAAAGCAGCTGCTTGTTACCTGCTTTTACCTCTCTTTGGAAGCTGAAGCTCCTTTTCCTGTGGGAAGAGGGAGCTAAGCATGTACTCTCGATTTAAAAGCAGGCTCAAGAAAGCATGCAGTATAAAGGAAATGTATAGTCACATTTCCCAGCAAACTGTAAAGAACCCACAATGGAGTTCAGTGAGATATGGAGCTTGTCTGAGTAGTGAAAAGTAACTAATGAGGAACAGTGCCGGATCCCATTGCAACCAATTGTGTTTTGTTATGGAAAATATTTATCAAGTTGTTTTGCATTTGTTGAGTCTCTTAAAAGTGACATAGCAAGAGCTCCTGGCATGTGACTTGATGCACCTCCTGCACCCCTCGATTCAAATCGGCCATTTCTATCCCATGATTAAGCGTCTCACTGTATCTCAGGGTGTGGCCTATGCTACAGAAATATTTCAAATGAATCTCTCCCACCCCCAATCATGGAAGCTGCCTCTGAAATGAACAACTTTATTATGAAGAATGCCCATGATAAAGCAGAAAATCTGTATTTGAGAAATGTTTGTTCCAATTCTCTACTCCAAAACTGAGTAGTGGGAAACAAAGACCCTTTTCTTCTGTTCCTGGGTTGGTGGGTCAGGAATTCCAACGGGACACAGCTGGGGCAGCCTCTCTCTGCTCCTTGATGACTGGGTGACTTGAATGGCTGGGGCTAGAATCATCTGGAGGTATCTTCACTCACATCTCGGGCACCCAGGCAGGCATGACCCAAGGCTGAGCCCAGGTGGGACTGGCCACTGGAGCACCTCCACAAGTCCTGTCCACATGGCTTAGGCTTTTCACAGAATGGCATCTGGGTTTTGGGGGGAGGTTCCTGAGGGATGCTTCCAGAAAGCAAGCATCCCAAGAGATGGAGGCAGAAGCAGCCAGGCCTCTTCTGACCTACGCTTGGAAAGTCAGGTGTAACCTCTTCTGCCATTGAGTTGAAGCCGTTATAAGCCTGCCAGATTTAAGAGAAGAGGCTATGGACCTCTGCAGGGGAAAGTGTCAAAGGATTTGCAGTTGTGTTTTAAAATTATCATAATGGTGTAAAGGTTTGTATCTACTTGTGCTTTTCCTTCACTTCCCATGGACAAAATCATCTAGGAATGTAAAGCAAATGACATTGAATTGTTTACTACTGACTTGGCATAAATGGTTACTCCTCTTCATTAAACAAGCAGATTCATGGACTTCACCTAAATGTGCACTTTTCTATTTCTTTCCAGTCCTTCTCCATTACACTTTTCAAAAATAATCTGTACGTACTTGCCTCTATTTTCTTCCCACTTTGTTTAGAACTTTTTATATGTAATCCAGCTTCGACCCCATTCTGTGACAATTCTCTAATTACCTCCTAAATTACTGATCCATCAGTCTTTTCTCAGTCTTTATTCTCCAGTATCTCTAAAGCACTTGCCATTTCTGAGTCCCCTCCTTCTGGAGATTCCCCCTTGTCACTTGTCACTCCACCTTTCTGTGGCTCCTTCCCCAGTCCAGTTAACATGGACGCTGTCAGAGTATTGTTCTTGGCTCTGCTTCTTTCTACTCGAGATTTTGTTCTTGGCAGTCACATCCCCTCATCTTTTTGCAGAGGACACCTGCACCTCATCTACGCATCTGAGATTCTCTCTTCTGTGTTCCAGTCCTGAGTTTCTGACCACGGCTAGGCTTCTTTCATGGTGTTCTAAGTTCGTCTCGTCCAAAGCAGTTTCTTTATATTCCCCTGCAAGCCTCTTCACGCTTCCGTGTCCCTGAGTTGAACTAGTCCCCCAAGCTTTACAGCTTGGCCTTGCCCCTTGTCTTGCTTCCCACTGCTAGTCATTGTCTTGTCCTTTTAGTTCTGCCTCTTCAGTATCTATGTATCTTCTCACCTTAGCTTCACCCAATTTCTCCTGCCTTCTCCTGTTGGATGTGCCTTTTCCTTGGGTCACTTTTCTTTTTCTTTCTTTCCTTTTTTTTTTTTTTTTTTTAAGAGAAAGGGTCTTGCTCTGTCGCCCGGGCTGGAGTACAGTGATCATAGCTCACTGTAATCTCGAACTCCTTGGCTCAATCAGTCCTCTTGCCTTAGCTTCCTGAATAGCTGGGACTACATGTATGTGCCACCACGCTCAGCTAATTTTTCTTATTTTTTGCAGAGATGGGTTCTTACTATGTTGCCCAGGCTGGTCTCGAACTCTTGGTCTCAAGTGATCCTCCCACCTCAGCCTCCCAAAATTGTGGGATTACAGGTGTGAGCCACTGTGCCCAGTCTGGTCACTTTTCCTGATGCTCCCTGGGATACCTATCACATTCTACCTTCTAGTTAACACATGTATTCATCTTCTCTTCCTCCTAAATTATAAATTCCCTAAGGGCAAATAATGTGTCTTGTTCTCTCTCTCTCTTTTTTTTTTTTGGCACATAGTCCATGTTTAGTAAAAGTGTCCGTACTGAATGAATGGCTTTTAGTATACTCTAGGAAAATTAATCACACAGGAGGCCACAAACCATTGGAGTTAGGGAAGGGCTTTGATGAGATGAAGAGGCTAACATGGCTGAATGCACTTTCAAATATTGCCTTGCCTCTCAACTCTCCTCAAAGGGATACCCGAGTGAGCAAGACATACAAGGAACAATAATAACAATAATAATAATAGATACATTTATTGCGTGCTTATTGTGTGTTAGGTGCTATCCCAGTTCATTTAATCTTCACAAATGTTAGGTATGTACAGTGTGTTTTCCATTCTATAGATGAAGAAATAGTGATAGAAAAAGTCAAATACTACTGTTTTGCTAGTTGGATGAATGTCTGGTATTCCAAAACAGGCCTTCTTGCAATCTGTGTTAGAACAACCGAGTGCCTTAGGCCGGCTAGGAGAGCAGGCCTTCTCTTTGCTTTAGTCTAAAGCTTTACTACTGGTTGGCCACCAAGCCCAAAGCAGCGCCAAGGGTCCCCCAGCTGAGCTTAGTCATCACCAGTCCTACAGGCAACAGGATGCAGAAGAGAAGCACCAAGTGTGTGCACGACTTCTTAAACGTGTGTGTGGTTTTGAAAGCACAGAAACCCTGTCCACTGTCATCCTGGCCTGATGAGAGGAGAACAGGAGACGGACAGCTGGGGGAGGAACACAGAGTGAGTGGATGAATGAACGGATACTGTATTTGTGGGATGTATGTTCAAGGGTAATGAGACAGAAAGGAAATGTGGCAAAATGTTACCAATTGAGGAATATAAATGAAAGGTTTTGGGTGTTATTCATACTGTCTTTCATCTTTTCTATTAAGTTTGAAATCTCTCAAAATAAAAAGTTGGGGAAAAGTTTAAAAGACAGCTAAAATAAATTTAAAAAACAAGTAATTCTAATGGTGGGAGTCAACAATAAATACACAGGAAAGGGATCTGAAGCCAGGAATTGTCTGGTCCATCAAAGGGGGACATGCCAAAGGAGAAGAGAAGAAGTGGAATTTGAGACGTGGTGCTTCTTAGGGGGATGCTCAGCCTGCCAAAGAGGCTAATTTAAAACTAAATCTTATCCCGGGATCCCACAACCCTTAACGTGACCCAAACTTTCCATTACCAAACTGCAAGGATTTAAATTCTGATATTGTCTGCTGAATCTGGGGTCTGTCTCATCAGTTAAAGATCTGTCCTATTGAGGCCATATGTGTCTATGCAATAAGTTCTTTTCAAGCAAAACTTTCATGTTTAAAAAAAAAACATCCTAAGAGGAAATACATGTGGTCCTCTTCCCCTTCAAGCCCAATTCAGGCTATTTATTGTTTTATTTGATTGTTGAGAAGTCAGAAATTGGTTCCCAATGTGGTCTGCACATTTCCTTGGCTGGGAATAGTCCGATTAAGACAAAGCCCAGCTTAGAATTTAGCAGTGTTCTGATTTGTGTGGGCTTGGGGTAGGGTGTGTATTTTTTTTTTTTTTGCCTTTTTTTTCTGAAGTCCTTCCCTTGTAGATTTCAGATTAAAGAGGGTGTGATGACACGTTTACCCTTTTGGTTTTGTTTTTAAAACACAAAGCTGACAAATGTGTTTAATGGACCCATAGTACCAAGTGACAGCAGCGTGGAGCCCAAGAGGTTTACTTGGGCCTTGACTGTTTTGATAAGGAAGTTGAATTGTACTCAACAGTTGGAAGGATTAAATGCAAACCATAGCTTACTCCTGATATTTCCTTCACTTATCAGGAAATTCCAAGAGAGTGGGGCTAGGGGACAGAAAAGCTAAATTGAACAGTGTATGCCCTGCTCAGAAATTAATCAGTAAATTCCAAGAATATGGAAAGGAGCAAACGTTATTGTTTTTAGCACAGAAACTATTCTCTGTTTATGAATAGGTATTAGATCATAAAGAATCACAAGATCTAGGAACGGAAGAGAGGGAGAGATTATTTATCCCAACCTATATGCATTTTAATGGTGAAGAAAAATGTTAAATGACTTACTTAAAGTCACAACTAGTTGAGATGGGACCTGTTCTAAAATCCAGTTCTCCTGACCTCTCTAATCCAGTACAGTATTCGTTCAGCACATAATCCTTTCTACAGTGGTTTCCAATAGCCTTGCAAACAGTTTCTAAAACTCACCAGAGTTGGCTGCTAATGAGATCAGGTCAGTTCTCTAATTCCCCTACAGGTCAGTTATTTGCAATCATTTTCATGGTCTCATGTTACACACCCTTAAACTCAGCCAGTCATTTCACAAATGCATCCTGTCAGCTGTAAGTGAGCCCTGGTAACAGAGAAAATCCATCACTACTAGTGCTAATGGAAAAGCAACTCAGAATGCCTAGTAGAATGTTGTTTGTAGCTTGATCTTTGTATAAGAAGGAAAGCACCATAAATGAAAATAAAAGCTACCAGCCAACAACTGGTATTTTTACCAACCTCTTCTTCAAGAAAACTCATTGCTAGGAAAATAAATAGCATTCTTTACCAGCGGCACAAAGGAAAGTCTTGTTAGTTATAAGCGAGTGGCTATTTGGAAGCCTGGCTACAATTTTCCTGTTTTACTCACACTTGTAATTAAATCCATCAACTCCTTCTAAGATTCTGTGTAAATAACAGATGCTCACTACATTTGTTTCTCTCCTGGAGAATATGAAAAGTTGTGCATTAACAGTAGAAGAACTTCAGCGGAGGCACAAACCTGGGTGAAAGTAAAGCCCTGAAGATCCACACTGGCTTCCTTGTGAATTCGTTGGAATTTTCGAGTGAGGGCAGCCCACCTCACTTGGACAGCACAGGCCCCTTCCCATCTCTCCCTTGAGCGGGTGACGTTAAGTTAACATTGGTGCCCTAGTTCAGGAGCAGATGGTTCCGAAGAGAGGGGCGTGGTGGATGGGGCGAATCCGTCAGGCCTGGCGGGAGGCCTGTGAGAAAGGGAGGAGAAGGCCTAGCCTCTGGCTCCCTAAGGGGCTGCAGCCTGCTTTTCATGTGCTATTGTTGCTGCCCCAACCAGCTGTCACTTGAATGCATTCAGTCGATCATATGGGGAGTCAGAGGCAGAGGAGGAGGTTTGGGATGGCTCTGGGTAAACCCACTCTTGCTACTAGGGGTGAGAAAATGCTCTTTGGAGCACAAGTACTCCTCAGGGGGCATCGATACATATTGTCATCTTTTTCCTTCCCTATACAAAGAAGAGTAACTTTTTGTCTCAGAGGTGATGGCATTTCAGCAGCAGGCAAAGCAACCCCCCTTTGCTTTTCCAGAATTAAATGTATGATAGTTGCTTAGAGCTGTCATGACCTAGGGAGAAAGCTGAGGAAGTGTTAAGTGAATCATGAAACAGAATCAACATACCTGCTGGTATGTTAATTTTAGTGTATTCCAGTGTGGGTTTATTGGCATTTGTAATGCAAAAACTGGGAAAGGGTGCTCCACCTCCTCTCACCAACTTAGTCCCAGCAGATTCAACCCCATTTTTTTGAGCATTTACTTTAAAATATGTAGAACTCCTAAAAGTATTAGCAGAGTATTCATATCATATGGGCAACCCCCAACCCTCCTCACTTATAAACTGTCCGTGGCTTTGGGGTTTTTCCCCTCTAGTTTTGTTGGGCAGGCTGCCATGCGGAGGTG
This sequence comes from Lepilemur ruficaudatus, assembly GCA_963574885.1. Taxonomy (NCBI): domain Eukaryota; kingdom Metazoa; phylum Chordata; class Mammalia; order Primates; family Lepilemuridae; genus Lepilemur; species Lepilemur ruficaudatus. Next base: position 34,150 of record CAUYRT010030266.1, read on the forward strand.
GGGAGATTCATTTTATAAGCAAAGGTTTAAGGTAGACCTCTATGATTGACTGTGAGTGTGTGGATGGAGTGAGGAATGAAGGGACAAGCCCATGGCCCATACCGCCTCAGCTACTTTCAGTTTCCACTTGAAACCAAAATCACAGAAGAGCTGTCAGATGGCAGCTGTGCATTTGGTACAAATGAGAATTCCAGATTTTATGCTAATTTGGTTTCAGGTTCCTTTGAACCTGCAGTTTATGGGGCTGTGCTTAAAACTGCAATCTGTTTTGGATAAAAGAAGGGATTACTAAAGAGTTTTTAGTTGTGCAAACATTCCCAGGCTCCAAAAGGAAAGGGGGAGACCAGATTTATTCTTTCATTAGAATTGTCATGTTAAGTTTTCTTCTACTTTTTCAAATAGAAAACTTTCCCCTATTTTGGCAAAGATTTTTATTTCAGGATTTTTTCATTGCTGTTATTTATCTTTATTTCAGTAGTGCTCTTTCCTGAACTTCAAGGTCCTTGGCATTCCCTTGTAGAGGAAGGAACGCAAAGGCAGTGCTCATGCATGCCTGTCATCCTGGCACGTGCTTCCTTTCTCTCAGTGTTGAGGCTGACCCACATGGTTGTTTCAGTTACTTATTGCTTTGGAACAAACCACAAATTTAATAGCTTGAAGCAGGACATTTGTTTGTTCACAGTGTTGCAATTTGGGCAGGGCTCTGCAGAGAGGCTCCTCTCTATTCACAAGGCATCCGCTAAGGCAAGCTAAACTGTAGCTAGAGGAGCCACACCCAAGATGGCTTAGTCACACAGCTGGCAAGTTGTTACTGGCTGTCACCTGGGAATTCAGCTAGGTCTTTGGTCCCGAGGCCTCAGTTTACCTCCATGTGGGCCTGCTTGGCTTCCTTACAATATGGTGGTTAGGTTCCCTTGGAACAAGGGAGCAAGCAGAAGCTGCCAGGCCTTCTTGATACGTAGGCACTGACATTCCAGAACATCACTTCTTCACATTCTATTGGTCAAAACAGTCATAGGTGCAGCTCTGATCCCAAGACGTTTAAGCTCTGCCTCCTCATGGGAGAAATACCATGTACATACAGAATTATTTGGGGCCTTATTTGAATACTAGCAACCACAGTGGTTGATTTGTTACTTTAATTAGTAATCAATTTTCAAGAGAATTTACCTGTGCTCTGTTGTAAACCTTATGGGTTTCTGTATTCTGTGAAATCCCAAACTGGTGGCAATTTCTGGAAAGGACTTTAAAGTTAAGTTTACATTTGAGATTATGTCTTCATTCTCTTCTATTTTAGTTGGCAGAGATCTGGTCATTCATTCATTAACTCGTTGATCAGACCTGTGTTTATTGACCCATCTCTTACATATAAGGCATATCTTATACTGCACCAGATGTTAAGGGGAATAATGATGGTGGTGGTGGCAGTGGTGGTGGATGTATGTATGTATAAAAGCACATCACAGTCCTGGCCCCTCAGAGATTGAATCTACAGACCACTCTCCAAAGCAGTGATTTGTTCTCACTAAGGAAATGTGTGCCCCTAAAGGAATGACAGTGTCCAGAGGGGAGCCAAGATATAGGTACATGTCATATATTGTCTTAGATATGTTTTCCTTAGGAAACTTTCAAGAAAAACTATGGTTTGGAGCAGAAGAAGAAATTTCTCATCTAATTAATTTGTAACAAAGATAAATAAATGGAAATTACACAGGACCAAAGAGGAACTGGGAGGTCCTTGTAGGCACATGGGCTTTTCCTGACCCTACGTAACAGCAGTATATGATCTTAACAACTGGCATTTGTTTAGCAGTTGGCGATTTGCAAACTATGCTTTTTTTTTTTTTTTGAGAACGAGTCTCACTCTGTTGCCTCAGCTAGAGTGCCATGGTGTCAGCCTAGCTCACAGCAACCTCAAACTCCTGGGCTCAAGCGATCCTTCAGCCTCAGCCTCCCAAGTAGCTGGGACTACAGGCATGCGCCACCATGCCAGGCTAATTTTTTCTATTTTTGGTAGAGATGGGGTCTCGCTCTTGCTCAGACTGGTTTCAAACTCCTGAGCTCAAACGATCTGCCCACCTCAGCCTCCCAGAGTGCTAGGATTACAGGCGTGAGCCACCACGCCTGGCCAAACTATGCTCATTTGATTCATAAAGTCACAGAGACAGAGGCTATTGGAATGGCCATATTGGTGTTTCCTACTCCATTCTGATAGCAAGGAAGAGACAGGGAGAGAAACTAAGGCCAAAACAAGAGTGAAAAATCAGAACTATTATAAGAGTACTTTTAGGAAATCTAAAGTAAGGGGATTCTGTGACATTCTGACTCCTTACCTACTACCTCAACGACTGTGAGTCACCAAAACTGGGCAAAAGTGTTTTGTTCCTACTCAGTAAGAATTTCTGCAAGTAAATATCTGAACCATCAGGATACTCAATAATAAAGCTAAAATAAAACCTTCATTAGATCAATGTGTATTAGCATAGATGCAGGAATAGAAGTTTCAGTACCCTAAAGATTATTAATGCTTTCAGGTAACATATTTCCTGGAAAAAATAGCAAAACCTTTGAGAGAAGGTTATGGGGAAAGGTATACTGACATGCAGTTGCCCACCATTTCTCAAGATGTCAGTAATCTTTCAAACTACAAAACCTGGGAAGGTAAACTATTCATGTCCTAGTAGTGTTCACGTGGCTTAGAGACAGGTTTACCATGACCTTTCAGATCTTGAAACCTCTCTAGATTTTAGACATCAGAATTTATTCTGAGTTACAGGTTTGGCCAAGGGAGTGAGAAATCAAAATTTACCCGGCAGTGGGGATGGTAGAGCATGTTATTAGTGAAGAGGGTGCTACACAGACTTGCTAGAATCATGCTGCACTCCTGACTCCTGCCAAAGGGCTTTCTTATACTCCCATATCAATTTCCTTATCACAAGATTGATATAAAAGCAAATGACATAATTGTAAACATTTCTGGAAAATATATGTTACCATAGGGCATTTATGGCAGCATCCCTAGAAGAGGCTGAATCTTAGAACTAGTAAATGGTACCATCACATACAATTTATGGCCCATGCTCTTTTGTCAGTCTAGGGTTCACTAGTTTGTTGGTTGGTTTCTTCCTCCCTTCCATTTCAAGGCACTGAAATGAAGATTAGAATCATATTTTGAGCTTGACCCAGTCCTAGGATAGCAACTGTCTTTCCCTAGGACTAACCAAAGCTAGAAATGAGGGTCCTTAAATCAGATACAGAAAAATTGTTTTCCCTCAGTGCAAAACTTAACTGAAATTATAGTAACGTATGTGTAAGACTTGTTTAATGGTAAACATGGTTGGGGAGCCCAAATAAGGTAATATCTCTTTTAATATTCATATTAGTCATTCAGGCATCCAACTAAGGAATATCTAGAATAGCTTCAGGGGCCCTTTTCTCACCTCTGAAGTGTTGAAAAAAATTTTGAGAGCTCAGTCCAAAGTGGCTAAAATGCCTCTTACACAGAGAACTGGAAAACATGATCAATTCACCAGCAGCCCCTAATTTTCCATAGACAGTTGCATCCCTCCTGGCCACCGCAGGGACTCCCTTCTTTTTTGGGCCAGCTCTCCCAAAAGCCTTGCCCATGCCTGGGAGCCCATGGCTACAGCTGTTAATTTATACATGGGTGCAGTGACAGCCACTGTTTCAAGAGTGAGCCCCAGCCTCAGCACCATCTCCCCTGACTCCGTCCTCCGTTCTTCATAGTGACCTCCTCTCTGGGACCCTCACTTATCAACAGGCCTCACACCTGATCTGTCCAGCAGAGATAGTGGGCAAGGCTGCCTTTTTCAAGATACTCTAAAGGACCTTTCTTACTCAGTCCTCTTAGAGGAGTGAGTGCTCGACAACCTTCACTTATAAATCGACAACCTTCATTTATAAAACTAAGACACTATAAGGCAGTCTTCTTGAAACTAAGAATATCTGCTCTTAGGAGCAGATATTAATTCATTTAACCCTCTTAACAGTTGCAACCAAGTAGGTGCTGTTATTGTCCTATTTTCCAGATGGGGAATCTGAGGCACAGAGATGCAGAGTAATCCGTCCACCAGCACATCTCTAGTAAGTGGCAGTGGAGGACGAGCTAGGATTTGGACTCATTGGTTCTTTCATCAGTGGCTAAGCTTGTAACCAGTTGACCTGGCTAAAATTACCTCTTAGTTGTCCCCAAACATAGAAATGGCTGGCACCAGTTTAAAGGCCCTGCCTACCAGGCACCCTGGTATGAAAAGCACAGTAAATTGTTTATGGAGTGGCTGCTGTGTACTGGGCATTGTGCTAAGCACCATATTGCATTATTTTATTTAATGCTTACAGCAGTACTCTGAGAGAGTTAAATGCTATCACTAACTCCATTTTTCAGATGAGGAAAGGGCAGCTTACTCCAGATCAACCAGCTGTCTTCATAGAGTAGTGGGACTTCAAGCACATAGTCCTAACCACCAGGCCAGGGACCATGAATTTTAAAATCCAATAAGTCCGCTTAAGAGTTGGATCCTGGGATAATTTAGGCAAAGGCAACCTAAGGAAATGCTTCACCAAAAGTTCTTCTTTTCTTTTTAAATTTTTTAAAAAGCCAGTCAAATTTACCAATGAGGGATTATACTAAAAGCATCCTTTTTTCAATCTAACACATTATTTTCTGTAATTTATCTTTAATGACTTATTTGTACATTTTTGTCCTATACTGACCCATTCCTTGAGCTCATGCAGACATTTTCTACACATTTTTCATTTTAATTACCCCCTCCCCGACTCCACCCCATTTCCATGTGGAAATAGTGGGAGGAGCTAGGTGTTGGAGACTTGAGCAGGTAACTAAGGCAGAATGAGTACCTGGACTCAGTAGAGTCCACGAAGGAGCATAGACTGTATATCAGATGTGCATCTCTAGACCCCAAGTTACAAACACCAATCAATATATTACACAGTGTGACAGAGGAGTGAACAAAGCACAGGTCAAAACCAGACAGGCATGACCAGAGGCGGCAGAGAGTCCCCGTTGGTCTTGTCATGTGCCCTTCTGTAAAAAGTAAGGTGAGATACCTATAGCCACTTGGGTGACACGAGCAGAGATTAAATTTATTTTTATTTTTCATTGCCATTTTTTGTGGGGTTGTCAGATTCTGAATATTAATATTTTAATGTAGATTTGGTAGTTAAGTAAGATATATTTTATGGAGTTTTCTTTTAATACTTTTCCTCCTTTGTAGTTTATAGTACACTGTGAAGTTTGAAAGTGAAATTCTTTTTCTTGACTTCTACACTTGGAAAATATTTATTCCCCCCTGCATCTCAATAGTATGCATCATAAACTAATCCAGTTCAGTTTATTTACTTCCCTCTTGTTGCAGCCCCATGATCAATTGTAGCAACACGGGCACATAATGGTAGAGGTTTTTGCTTTACAACAGTAAGAGCATGAGCTATTGCAGCCTCCTTTCAGAGTGATAAGTAATGAAGCTTCCATTTTAAGAAGCATACATTCAGAAGGGGGGGGGCCACAGAGCAGAGGGATTGGGGGCCACCTGAGGTTGATTAGCCATGCATCGCTAAAGGAGGAAATCCTACTTTCAGAGTTTAAAATGAATTGGCCTACACAGGAGAAATCCCTGGGACCGAGAAATAGTTTTAATCTCCTGGGTTGAACAGCATGGAAGGCAGAATGTTAGGAATTAGCAGATGTGAGAAGCAGGAGAACTTTGGCAACATAGGAATTCCTGGCTTCCTAGGGGCAAGCAACCTGTTGACTCTAGTTCACCACACTAGAACTCTTGGTCCCCTACCATGAGTAAGAGCAGTAGGCATCTGAGTCAAAAGTGCAGGTCCCTCTGGGCTTCTCAGCAGCTGTCTTCTGCCCTGAATCTCCCCTCTACCTTGTCAGTGAGCCAGATAGCCAGATACCCACTCTTAGCCTTATAGCGAGCTGGGACATCTCAGCTGTGCATTCATTTTCTCTCATCATGGATCTATTAAGCAAGGCTTCCTAGCACTGTGCTAGGTGTACGACCTGTGAGCAAATTCGAAGACGTGATTCTATGCACATGCCACAGGAAGAAGGCATAGCACAGGGAATGATACAGTGTTGGTTGCTGTATCTAGACACCTGTCTGTTATTTATACGGCTGCTATGGCATGAATAAAGATGAGCAAGACATAGTCCTTATTTAGTCAAATTTGAAATCAAATTGAGGTGGTTGGTATCCCACACAGAGAAAATGAACAAAAACATGCTTCTGTACCAGTAAAAGCCATTTTTATAGTCATAGGCCTTTTAAAACTGGAAATTACAATTCAACGTGTCAAAATGACATAATTGGGATGCTTGCTATTTTATGTTTTAAGAAATTGAAGCCCTCACTGTTAAGAGGTTGATCACATCTTAAAACCTGGTAAACTCTCAGAACATTTTGTTTGAATCAGAGTTGGGCCTTATAATCTATCAAGAAGATCCAATTACCCCCATCCCTCCAGCTATCCAGTGGGACCCAGGGGACCCAGGCTATCCAGTGTTTGGCCTCTGACCCTGTGCAGAGGGATTCTTTGTAGTAGTGCCTGTGTAAAGGTGTCACTCTAGTTGAGATGGTGCAAACCACTGTCCCCACTTTTGGGGATTGGTGTTTTGATGTTTGTGTGGTTATTTTCATTATTCCTGTGATGATCCCCATTGAGAGACTCTAGTAGAAGGCATAGCCACGGACGTTATGGCCATACCCAAATACACTTTTAATCTGTTGGTCTACACAGTAATCAAAAGAAGCATGTCATCATTAATCATAATAGCCATTACATATACCCTACTACTAAGGGCCAGGCACTGTTGCTGACAACAGCCCAACAGGGTGTAGATACTGTTGTCATCTAATTCTACAGATGAGGAAACTGAAGCACGGAGAATGAAGAGATTTGCCCTAGGTCTCCTGGCTCAGAAATGACAGCGTCATGATGTCAATCAGATGCTGGCTCCAGAGTTCTAGATCCTAATAACCTCTACCCAAAGAACAGACAGAAACTTGGGTTTTCAGAGATTGAAGAACTTTAGAACTTAAAAAAGAATTGAAGCTTCTGGAGTCATAGAAATAAGCCAGGCAAGGTGACATCTTTCCCAAGGCTAGCTGGAGACAGAACTCTTATGTTATCACTCCTGTTCAGTGATCTTTTCAAACTATATAATTTAAAATGAACGTTCCAAAGAAATTTTTATAAAGACTTCTTTTTCCTTCAAATCACCTCAAAAATCACCCAGCGCATGCTCTGTTGGCAGGGGAAGTGCCTAGAGTTCATTATATTTAGGAAGAGGAACACAATGAAATTAGTGAACTTTCTCTAAATGGAAGGGTCAACAGAACAGAAGAATTTTTAAGACATATTTTGCCAAAATATTTTTGTTTAAATCTGGTAATTTGTGATACAAATTGAATCACATCTCAGATTTTAAGCTTTAAAATGTTGCAGTTATAGATTAAGTTAGAATAATTCCCATTAGTATTTATTTATTTATCTTGAGACAGGATCTCAACTCTGTTGCCCAGGCTGGAGTACGGTGACACAATCATAGCTCACTGCAGCCTCGAACTCCTGGGCTCAAGCAATCCTCCTGCTTCAGCTGAGACTGTAGTCTCAGCTACAGGTATGCCCCACCATGTCCAGCTAATTTTTCTTATTTTTTGTAGAGATGAAGTCTCACTTTGTTGTCCAGGCTGGTCTCAAACTTCTGGCTTCAAGTGATCCTCCTGCCTTAGCCTGCCAAAGGGCTGGGATTACAGGTGTGAGCCACCGTGCCCAGCTAGGTTTTAAACCTAGTTTATCTTGAGACATATTTTGAGATTTGAAGAAGACGACTCCATATTTTAATTTAGCTTTAAAAAAAATTTTTTAGCTGATTAATCATAAATGTGCCTAACATCTTTGCTCATATATTAAGAATTTTTTTTGAAATTATTAATCTAACACTGGAAAGACCACCGAGTCCACATTCTTGCTTTCTGCTTCTTGTTAGGGTTGCCACTTCCTAAGACTTGTTCTTCTCAGATCTGGTTCAGAGGCTGAAGGTGATGTTAAGAAGCCCTTAGTGTTCAGTATGTTAAACCCTGAATAAAACAGGCATGATGCCTTCCAGCCTTTGACTTAGGATCTTTAAATTAAAATTCAAATAAAGGAAGTTAAGTTTCTCAAGGAAAAAAAAAAAAAAAGAATCTTCCTGATTCTTAAAAGTCAGATCTCTGACCAGGATCCATTTCCCCAATATATGAATTATTCAGATTTTTTTTTTTCTTTTCTCCTTCTTCCTACTTTTGATGCTGTCATGTACCTAATTCCCCTCCAATTGTAACATTGATTCCCACCCCTACCTTCCAGAAAGTAGAGAGAACAGATTAACTTGGAAAGCAGTCAGAATGGCCTCATCCACATCTCTGGGGAGAGGTTGAGAAATGAAGCAAAGTGGATGCTGGATGCTCTCCACTGCGAGAGCCAGGAGGGCCAGACCCTGGCGGAGCAGGACTGGATGTGGCTGTGATAGTCAGAGGCTGAGGTCTGGACTCTCTGGAGGCTTGGCTATTGGTGTTTCCAGGTTCCTCCTGATTACAGATAATCAAGATAGAGGGGCATATGCAGATCTGGCCCAGGTTGTCATCTGAGGCCTAATCTCGATTATCATTGCTGACAATCCAGTGCAAGGCATGATAATTGTCAGATATGCCACCTGATAAAAGCACCCGAGAAGGCCAGGTGGTTGTTTCAGTTGGTCAGCTAAGTTGCCCACACCTTTCTGTGTCTGTTTACCCTGTAGAGAACTTGATAGAAGCTCTGGCAATTTCTTCCTGTAATACTGATTAGAATACTGAATAAGAAAACTATCCCATTTGATTGCTCCAAAAGAAATAACATGTTAATGTCTTTTCTTGAAAATTTAATGTTTGTCTTTGAGCTATCTTAATATTGTAGAAACTGCTTCCACTTGAATGCCCCCTAGCTTGAGGGCCACAGTTGATTTTTGTGACATCTTGTAAAATCCATCTCCAACCCTAAACCTTCTGAGGTGCTTTTTCTTCTAACTTCTCTGGATGTAGAGATAGAGAAAAATATACAGAGAGGGCCTCTTAACTTCCAAAATTAATTTTGTTAGTGGCTAGCAAGTATGCCATATAGCAAGCACCTCCCTTTTTTACCTTGAGAGGTTTTTCAAGAGTGCCATGAAATCAAACAGTGATGGATATGCAACTTCAAAAAGGTGAAGAGTGGACTTCATTACTTTAAACCAGTCTGCATGTGATTTGTAGGTGGTATACATCTCTTCAGAGCCTGTTTCCTTCTTCTCTTCCCCAGCCACACGCCAGGTAACAGTGGCATTGGGAGGGAACTCAGGAACTGGAAGTCCCACTCACCCAACCCTAGTGTGCCCACTCTACTCCAGAACCCTCCCAGTTGCAACCTAGGCCTTGCTTGCCCTCTCTTTTCTTGTGCTGGGAAAATTGTAGCAGCGTTTCTTGTGTACCAAGGAGAGAGATTCCGTCAAGCTGCAGGTGTGGAATTAAAACTCCAGATGTTTTCAGAGGGTTTCCTTCCCCCATCGCATAGCCTGGTACCTTTTCAGGGCCACTGTGGTTAGGATAGTGATTAAGGAGGCCAGAGTTCTGCAGAGGGGGCTCACCAGGCTGGACAGAGGGAGCTGGGTATGTTCTAGTGAGAGTGGGTTGCTAGGGGGCGAGGGGAGAATCTGCTGAGTGCCCCATTTGTGGTCATTCAGTCCCTCCGCCATTGAGGCACTACACCGGGCTACAGGGACACAGTGATGATCAACGTTAGGATGATAGACATAATTGCTGCCCATACAGTGAGGCTTTGGCATTGCTTTTATTCTTTCTCTACATTTGGTGGCTGCCAGGGGAAATGACGGGCTCCACTTTTGTGGATGTGAGGTGTACAAATGTCAGAGGATTTGAGGAACTGGGAGGAGGAGAGGATTTGTAAATGGCCAGTTCATGTACTCAATTATTCATAAATCCTAACAAACTGTTTTGTGTCTGATGTGGTGGGGATGGAGGTTAGGTTAAAGGCCTTAGTGTTCTAGCATCTGAACTCTGATTCCCCTTCCATTTTCAACAATGTAGTTACTATTTTGTATTGAGCACCTACTATGTGCCAGGCCTTTTACATACGTCTCTCCCATTGAGCCCTCACAACCGCCCAGAGAGCCAGCTCTTTGCAGATGTGGCTGGCCTAGTCGCAATTCAACCCCAGGCTGCGGGCCTAGTGGCCTTTCCCTGCCATGGCGCAATCTTGGAAGCGGCAACTGCGGGGAGGGCGCGGAGCGTTGCATTTCCCGCCGCGCCCGCCCGCGGGGAAGGCAGCCGTGGGGACCAAGGGCCCCGAGCCGCGGGGGGAGCAACAGCTGTCGATGTCGCGCCTGGGGACCGCGCCTCCACGGGGCCCACCCGGCGCCGGGCCGAGAGGAGGGGCGGCGAGGGGCGGGGCGCGCGGGGCGGGACGGAGGAGGGGCGGTGGCACCGGCGGCTCGGGCTCGGCGCGCCGAGGAAGTCCCGCTCCGAGAGCTGCGAGCGTCTGGAGGAGGCGCGCTCGGCGCAGTTGGGGAGCGAAGTCCGGAGCGAGGGGCCCCCGCGCCGCCGCCCCCTCCTTCTACCGTCCAGCCTGGGAACCCGCGGCGCCGGCGGCCGATGGAGGTCACTTGAGCCGTGAACCGGCGGGAGAGGCAGGCGCCCGCGAGCCGAGCGCGGGCCGCGGCCGAGCCAGCCTCGGGCGCTTGTCAGCCCGCCCGCGAGCTCTGGCCAGGAGGCGCCGCCGCCTCGCGCAGCCCGCCCGGCGACCCGGCCGCTGCAGCGCCTCCCGCGCCGCGCGCCGGCGGGATCGGCTCAAAATAAGGACTCCCGGAGCGTCTCCCCCTAGCGCGGCGGCGGCGGCGGGCCCAGGATCAGTGAGCCCGCGGCGCTGCCGGAGAGGCGGGACCGGGAGCTGTCGGGGAGCCCGGGGCGGCCGCCGGGAAGAAGCCGCCGCCGCCGCGCGCCCTCCTCCTCCTCCTCCCTCTCCCTCCTCCCTCCCTCCGCACATGGTCTCCTTTGTCCTGTCGCCGCCGCCGCCGCCTCGCTCTTAGCTCCGCGCGCCGCGGCGGCGGCTCGGGCCGCTCCCGTCCACCTCGCCCGCCTGCCGGCCGGCCCGAGACGCGCCTCCAGTCCCCGCCGCGCCCGCCCGGCCCCGCTCGCCGCAGGAGCGGCCGGAGGCAGCGGGCGAGCGCGGGCCGGGTGCCCTCGGCGGTCGCGCTCCCTCCCGCCGCCCGCCCGGCCTCGGCGGCGCTGGATGAGTGCGCGCCGCGCTGGCTCTCGGCCGCCCCGAGGCTGCTGCTCCGGTTCGGATTGGGTTCGCGTGCCTCCGCTCTCAGACTTTCGCCGGGAAGGAGCCGACGGACTTGCAGACGGAGCCCGCTCGGAGTTGGGCGTTTTCTCTTCGTGCGTCTTGGTGGTTCCCCCTGGTCTCTGATGGTCACCCTTCGGGAGCCCTGCTAAGAAACCGAACCATGAACTTGGGGCTGACAGGACCGCTTAACCCTTTACGACCAGGTAATGCAGCCCTGGGGGCGCGGCTCGCTCGCCGGCGGCCGGCTGTCGTAAGGGAGGCAGCCGGGTCGGGGGTCTTTTGTTGCGGCAGCCGGGCTGGCGGGCAGGGGTGGCAGGGGCGGGCTCCTCGCGTCTGGCGCGCCGGAGCCCCCCTTCGTCACCCCTCCTCCTTCCCTCCCCCCTTCGCGGCCGGGTCGCCCGCCTTTGTACTTTTCTTTCTCGGCCGGGAGCGGCGGCGCGGGGGCCGGAGCTGCACGGTCTTGCCCGGGGGCCGGAGCTGCACGGTCTTGCCCGGGGGCCGCAGCCGAGCCCAACTGCGGGGAGCGGGCCGGGGCCGGGGCCTGTGCCCGCTCGGGCTGGAAGCCTTGGCGCTGCGCTGCTTGTTCCCAGGGTCGCGCTTCCCCTCGCGGAGGTCGGGATCCCAGCCCGCACGCGGTGCCAAAGGAAGCGAAAGGAGATCTGAGCTCTCGATCGGCAGCTGGTGAAAGAACTTGCGCTTAAGTTTCGAAGAGGTTTCTTTTCTCTGATTCGAAAGTCCCTCTGCCCGCCGGTGCGGGTGCGGAGGGTGGCCCCGGGGTCTGCGTCCGAGGGGAGTTAACGTGGACCCGGAGCTGGAGCCGGTGCGTCCCACCCCGTCTGCGCGGAAGGCTTTCATTCGTTTCACTCGTTCTCCGCGTTCCCTCTTCCAGTCTTTGACTTATTTAAGTTTTCTCAAACGCCAACTACGGTTTCTAATGATGTTTTAGTATTGAAAATAACTTCTTCCCTCCCCACCCGAACCAAAAAGCAGCCAAAAGAAAGCAAGCTTTGTTTTTCCGTGTGTTTTAGATTCAGCCACTTCATGCCCTTACCCTCCAAAACCGAGAGAGGGGAATGAAACGAAATGGCGAGTAAAATCTTGACGTCTGTAAAGGTCCCGCCGTGTTAAACAAGAGATAAAGAAGATGTCCACTCCCCTAACTCTCGGCTCACAGCGTTTCCATTATTCGTTCGTGATTTAAAAAAAAAAAAAAAATTGCCAGACAAATGGCCCAGGTAGTAGAAGAAAATGCAGACTTTTTCCTAAAAGCAGTGGTAATGAAAACGTCCCCAAGATGAGACCCAAGGAGTCAATTATATTTGTACAAATGCTTTAAAAGCGTGAGTAAAAGGAAAGTTCATTGAGGAAAAGCAAAGCATGTTCGTGTAGTTCCACTTAAGACTTTGGCTAAGAAGCTCTTTTCTGACTTTTTAGGACGGTGGTCGCCACAGTTTTAACCAACTGAATGGGAGAAAGAAAGGATCCAGAATCCTTTAATGCTTAGCAAAGTCCCATTGGGTGTTTTTCTACGGAGGCCTTTTTGAACCCCCCCCCCCAGTTGCAAGTGGCCTGTTTTCAAGCTTTGTGACATGTATCAGTAAATTAAACGGCTCAAAACGCTTTTATTAGAAGGTCTATTCCTAAGCGTCTCTGAATATCCTGTCGGCTTATTTCCTTAATAACTGACTGGTTGGCATCATAATAGTCATATCCTTAAGTTTGGTTCAGACATGAGGATCACTTGAGTGTCTGTTTGAAAATACCATGCATAGCCCGTGGAGCTGACAAAGGTGGCAGGCCTAAGAAAGCTCTGAAAGACAGAACCGAAGGCCCTATGCGCCTACGCCTTCTGTCCTGTGTGTTCTTTCTGTCTCTCTCACACACACACACACCAGGTGCAAATAAAAACTTAATCAGGAACCATTTCCTTTTCCTATCCATGCTTTTTGCATTTGGGGGCTGTAATTTGTTTTTATATATCTTTAGACAAATTGAATTGAGTTATAGGTAATCCAAAAATTTTCGAGGGTTATTTCAATTTGGTAAAATGCTTAATAGACAGACTCTTCTTTCTTTATATCAGCTCAAGTTTATTTTTTAAGCTATGAACTTAACAGCCTTTCCAAGAGAATTTCAAGCCATTCTAAGACTCTTTTTCGTTGAAGAATTGTGAAATACTCATCTCTCTTAAGGTTTTAGCTGGGAAACTCACATTCCTAGAAATTTCACTTAATATTTCAATATAACAACCCATTCACATAATTTTTGGCTTTGTAACTCTATATTCTTGATCTGCTTAATGTATAACTTGTTTCTCCGCCATGCAATACTTCTTTGGCAGTTTATTTTTATGAATAGTGGTCATTGTATATAGTTTCATTTAATTTTGTTTAAGAAGTCAGGAAGGCCCCTCAGTGTATTTTTTTATTCCTGCAAAAGAGAAGGAAAAATCTATCGAGGGTTTATTTTAAACCATATGTATAAATGTATGCAGTTCAATGCTTGTTTTGCACATGCATTCATTGTTTTTCTTGATTTGTTAATCTTCTGAACAACCCCTACAGAAGGAAGATTAGAATTAAAATAAAGGGAAAAATAGTCACTGTAAAATATTTTATGTTTTTCTATATCACTTGCATTAAGAACCAAAACATGTCTCCCAGATGTATATGGGAATATTTCATCTTCGTCAATATAACATGGAAAGACTAAATTGAATCTCTTCTTTGTCCCCAAAAGCCAGCCGTAGCATCAGAATATGCTGTACTTCAAAATTCCCCCTTCCCCATTCCCTGTATTTCCTTTTTCCATATTTATTCAACATAATATACTTTGCTTTGTCAGAATATGCATGTCTATGTATAAGTGTAAAAGATAAGTGATTTCTCACAGGGTTACAAAGCAAAAACAGCTTAAGTGTGGCTTGGCCGTTACAACTTTACATGCAGATATATCTTCAAATTATACAGTAGGGATGCTTAATTTTAATTTTTCAAGTTCTGGAAATATGCAGTGCTTCTGAAACATTAACAGCCTTTTCCTTCAAATTGACTTTGTGTTTATTTTCCAGAACATTAGTATATCATTTAAATTGGCTTTAGTCTTGCTGTTTAAACAGGCTTATTTCACTTTCCTCAAGCCACCGTGTAATAATTAGCAGACATGATCTCTAGAAAATGGAAAGGAAAGCATGCTGGTGGTGTGCATAGTGGTTTTGGGGCAGGTCTGCTTGTGTCTCTTTGAACACCAAGGTCGTCCTGATTATTGTAAGGGACAGGAATTTTGGGGTCATCAGACAAATGTTTAAAGAAATTAATTTCTGGGAGTGCTGGTTGGCACTTTTTAGTGAGGAAAAGCTTAGCATTAAATAATAGGCATTTCTGATTTGTGAAAGAGAATTGAAAAATCGGCATGTCTGCAAATACCATGGAAAAATTACCATTTCCAAAATAATCTGTCAACGAAATTGCAAAATCATTATGTGAATGAGCTGAATTGCTTTGTGTATCATCTCATAGAAATATGTTTTGCACAGATAATGTGTCTAATAAGGACACATTTTTAAAATCATGTTTTTTTCCCCCAGCAAATAGCTGCACTGCAGGTCTCTCTCATGCAGTCAACTAGCACCACCTTATGGATGATTTGGGGAAATTGCTGCTTTCCTTGCTAAGTTTTTCTAAATGTAGTAAATTGATTTAAAATAATAGTAATGATGATAGTGATGAAAATATTAATGACAATAATAATGCTTTCCCCCCCTTCTTTTTCAGGCATCAGATGCTAGCTCTGAAAAACTCTTCAACACTGTTATTGTAAACAAAGGTAAGACTCCTCATTCTTCTGAGTAATGGCTTATTCTTACATGAATTTCAATGTCATTGCCTAGGAAGAAAGAAGAAAAACCATATGGTCTCTCTCTTTTCATTCTGGAGCTACTGTTTATATCTTGTTTTTCCTTCAAATAGAATCTGATGCTTTTGCGATGCATTAAAGAACAGTTTATTTTAAACGAATACATTGAATCCTTGTTTAAATTGATTTAACTAATCATCACTGTCTGTGTGACTTTAATTTAATATAAGATACTGCTCTAGAGAAGAATAGTTCTCAAGATGCCTTAACTTTATTGTTCCTTACCAACTACCCAGCAGTAGGAGAAATATAAACAGCCAATGTGTACTGCAGACTGTAATAACCAGTGAATGTTTAGTATTCATAGTATTGTGGTCATAAACTAAGCCTTACTCTGCTGTGAGCTTTTTGTAAAGTTAATAAATGAGCAAGAGGGCAGAATTTAAATATGCACTATCTCATTAATTTCTTCCAAACCACAATCTAGAGTAAGAGACGCTAATGATATAGCAGTACATTAAGGGAAAACTTAAATCATTGCCGATGGGTTTCTGGGCAGTTTTCATTTGTAGCAGTACTGTCGGAAGTAATGAAATTTAGGAGACTCTCTAATCCCTATCTTTGAAAGGTGTATAATTTGAAAGATATAAACTATATAAGCTATTTAACTTTCTCCTTTTCACTGTCTAACCTGATTTAGGGGCTGGCATGATAATTGGTAAATAAAGATGTGCTTTCTGCGATAATCTCTTTCTGTGTTACGTTGACGATACTTGGTAGCACTTGAACAGACTTGGGCCTTCATAAAGTGAAATTTGAGACCATTTTAGCATTCTGTAGTTGCCGTGGCTAGCATTTTTGCTAGCTGGTTAGTAAGACATTTCCAAGTGCAGTTATTTTGAGCTCCCAGATTATTTTGGAATTTGAACCAACTGCAATTTTAAATAGTACGTTATGTTTAGAGTTCCCCTGAGGTGTATGTGCTTATGTGATTGCTGTTACTCTCAGAATTACTGTCATATTGAATTTTATCTTTTTTTATTGCATAATGGAGTATTCCAGTTTTATATTTCATCATATTTTTTGATGGACTGAAAGTTTGTATAAATTTGTTATCCATGATGCTAAAAGCCCAATAAAGGAAGATACGTGCAATTCATAGCATGCAGTGCTCATGTGTAAAAATGGATAATTGTGTACCGCTCAGTGAATTTGTGAAAAAGGAGAGTGATGGAAAGGAGAGACTGAAATAAGGCAGGACACCCAAAGTAGGGCTTCCATGTTTCTGTGACACCCCCCAGGACCTCCCACCACATATGACTGTGTCTTTCGTCTGCTAATTTGCTATAAAAAGCTTTGGAACACATTTCCCCTTTCTGGGATCAGCCTTGCAATGAGAGTTGACTCTGGGACCTGCTTCCTGACCGCCACTGCCCTCCTCATGGCGGATGAGAGTGATGGATGAGCACCAGCTCCCCTCTGCCTCTTCCTCTTGCTTCTTCCCCCTTCTTTCCCTGTCCTAATCACACATTTCCCACATTCTTATTTTTGTTTACTTACAGATTGTGATTTGTGGCATCTATTTGGTTGTGAATAGTCATTCCCCTGACAGGGTGCCTTTCTTCTGAGCTGCTTTTCTGGGGGTGATTTAGTTGCCTTGAAAGGATTAAGGTTTCTTTGTATACACTAAAATCAACATAGGCTTTTTCTAAGCTTTGCTTGGGAAACCATACACAAATAAGCATTTTAGTTGATGGCAGATTATTCCTTTGCCCCTTATTTCCATCAAAATGGCCTTTCTTTTCTCCTCCAGAGTTTCCCCTTAATGCCTTATGCTAATTCCTGTTGGTAACATGAATGACAAGAGACTGAATCAGTGCAAATCCAGGTGCTGCAAAGTAGACTGGTATCCAGCACCCCCTTCCTCCCTGGAGAGAAGGAGATTAAGGGGGGTGGGGAGGGGGGAAACACGGGACAGTTTTGTTAAGGGGATTAGTATTCAAACTGCCAAATATCAGGAAAACAACTTCAAAAAGGGATTCATTGTGTAGCGATAATGTCAATAATTGCTTCAAGACAGGTGCAGAGAGCCTTGCTATATGCTTGTGGTTTTTGGTCTGTTTTTACTCCGGGTAGTGGCAGTGTTTACTGGATGGATGGTTGACAAGGCCTTCAAGGAACTGTCAGCTTCATGCACATCAAGTTCAAGTCTCCCTACAAAGCGGCCTGTCTGCCTGAAAGTCAGGTCTCCTGTCTTTGTCCGGTATCTTTAGCCACGAGCAATGAAAAGAATTGTAAGAAAGGGCAAATTTACACCAGGTAACAAACACTGCTGGGAAAATCTTCAAAGCCTCAGCTTATTGAACAGTCTAACAAGAGTGCAGGGGAGCTGACACGTGTATCCCTCCACCTCCAGATGTTTAAAGCTACATACCACCTCTCGCTCTCGGGAGTCTGGCAGTATCCTGGCCTTAGAGGAGCGTGGCTTTAAGCTGCTGTGAGATTATGCTGCTGAGCCTGGTGGTGGGCAGATTTGGTCCATAAAATTTCACTGTGGGAGGGCAGTGCTAATCTCACAAGCTGATTGTGGCGTGGGGTGGGGGGGCATCTTTGATGTTGGGCTGCACAGTGTGGAGATGCAGCTCAGGCAGAAGCAGCAGGGACTGTGGCTCCAGGCCCATCAGTCTGCTTGTGAGCTTGAGTAAGTCTTTTAGCCTCTTCAGGTCAGAATTTTCAATCATAACAAAACCTAGTCCTGGGCCAACATTTCTGGTGGGGATAAAACAATTAATTGGGAAGGGTCAGGGGCTGAAACAGAGTGGATACAATGAGTAAGTTTTATATCACTTTTACCCATTGATTTTATTTCGACTTTTCCTATGTTACAGAATCCATCCAGTTTAACAAAGAGCTAGTTAAGTTTTTTGTGCTTAGGTCTTCCGAACGGTCGCTTTCTTCTGATGCCCTTTATTTCCTGTTTTAAAGCAAGTTAAATAGCACGTGCTTGCAGGTACACACAACATGCCTAGTGAGAACTGAGCATTTCAAAAGAGGCATGGAATTGGGCCTCCAAATTGCAGGGCTTTGTGTTGTAGACATAAAATAGTTTAACTTTAATCAAGGTCATGGTTGCCTTATTTAATCTTTATGTGTTTAAATGTTTACAGGATGTTCATGTGAATTTTATGAATCCTTCTGTCTTTGTGACTCAACCATCTGCCAAAGAAAAAATTAATTTTCCCATAGAGACAGAGACACAGAGAGAGACTGACTTACTGTCCCCATTTAGTTGCTTGAACTGGTACAGGAGCAATAGGATCTGTACCCCAAATTCTGGGGTGTTTATCCTTAAAGGGAGCTCTCCAGTCAGTTCAATGTGGCCGGTATTTATTACTCCTTTCTTACCCACTCTAGGTCCTTCTTGGTGTGCTCGCCACTTTGATACATAGGCAAAAGCGCAGAAACTGAGTGCTGCTTTGCTGCACACAATTATCCTGCCAAGATGATTAATCTTTTCTAAAACTCTTAGATTGCTCCAGAGCAGAGCTACTAGAGGAGGAAAGAAGAGAGGGAAAGTCCTGTCGGGGGAGGAAGGAACAATAATCAGGTGACAGGTGTTTTGTGGAGCCTTCTTTACATGACACCAGCCCTGGTGTGGGTCATGGGTCTAGGTGAAGGGAAGAGAAAAAGCCCTGAATTGCTGCCCCTTCTTGCCTCAGAGCCCTCTTTCCCAGGATTCATCCTGCAACCAAGGCAAGTTATAGATAGAAGGTGGGAAGGGCCAAGAGGTGTATTTTAGCTGGTAACTCCTTCTCTTCCCTTCACCTTTGTCTTAAATTGCAGAGCTGGGCCGTCCTGGGGAAAGGCCTCCTGAGCGAGCCATCATGGAGAACTGTCTCCAGCTGAATGGGCATCTCTGAAGGGCGAGGGGGTGGGGGTGGGGATAATCCAGGTAGGAATGAGGCCCCTCATTTCTGCTCCTTCCTGCTGCTGTAAGCACCCAGTGTCTACTGAAATGTGGACGATAGCAGATCAACTGCCCACCCTCCTAGGCGGGACCCTGCTTCACCTCCGTTGGACCAGCCGTGGGAGTTCTAGTGCACACTCAGTCACCATGCGCGCCAGGGGGAACACTCAGGGCCCCTTGGGCTCTCTCTGACCAAGACTGTTTTGCCTCTTCAGGCCCCACCAAGCCAACTAGTGGAACACGCCAGGCCTCTTCTTGGGGTTGGTTGATGGGACACAGATGAGGTTGGAGCCTTTAGGTTAGTGGGGCCTTTGTGTATCTTTGGAAGTATGGTTTTATCAGCATTGTAAAAAGACGATCTGGCTAAAAAAATGGCCTGGGATTTGAGGAGACCAAGTGAGAAACAAGTTATCCAGAGAATGTGCTGGTTTAGTGACCAGGTATCTAATAAATTCTTTAATGGTGACAATATATCACCTTAATTCTTTAGGTTTACACATGAGGGAATTCCTTGGTTTGGTGACCAAAAAGATAAGAACTATACTATCACCAAGTCCACTGTTGGCTTTTAAGAAAAGCTCCTTCCCTAAAATATTTCTGTGCATGAAAATAATGCTGTTGACTGTGGGATAGCTTTCTTAAAAAAAAACTTTGCGTTAGAGTTTAAAATCCCTTTATAATGAACATACGGAGACCATTTTACGATTCCTTGTAGTGTCTCGACTTTAGTTGTAAGGAGGATGTGACATAAAGCACATTCCCAGTGTGCACAAGAGCAAACTGAGCCAATTTCAGCCTTTGTAAATTAGTTGTGTTTTTGTCATGTCTTAAATCTCACGTAAGGGGAAGTAGGACTATCACTCATTTATTTTTCTCCCTCTGGACCTTTTTTGTACTGTTTCAGAGCATTTCCTTGGGTTTTTAGGACATAGAAATGTCTGGAGAATTACATAGTACTGAAGGGTAATTGGTGCTTGGTGGTAGACAAAGGAGAGTAGAGTGGTTCAGTTCCCCTCCACCCACACCATACTGCAAATAGCAGGCAATCAGCTCCCTTTGTTATGGAAATTGACCTTCCTATAGAAGCCAGTTCTTACATACAGAATTTGTTGTATGGAATTATTCCTTGAGAATTCTTGGAACCAGATGCCTTGTACTGTTACCCCAAAACCACCAGTAAGGGTCTAAAAATATTCCACGTTGTGTGGAAGTGTTTCCCTTCACATATTTTTCCAGTAGCCGCTACCTGGTCTCGTTCATGTACTTGTGGATGCCTGTGGTGGGGAATCGTGGGTAAATGTTGGTGGATCCCATCACTGGAGTTTTAGTGAAGGGGGTGGAAGATATTCCGAGCATTGGAAGTGATCTTGATAGGAGAGAACTTGGACAGTACTGCCACTTTTCCATCCTGAGTGCCTCTGTGACCAGCTGGGAGTAGATTACAGCGTAACAGATTCTGTTCTTTTAGTCAGATGTTCAAACACCACTCTGTTTACTTTTGAGCCCACTAGAAAGCACTTTGCTTACTTTATTGGGTGATTACTGCTGTCTTCTGAAAGAATTTTCTCTGTACTTGGCAATACTGGCAAAACTTGAATGATCCATCCGCCTCTCTTCAATCCATTCATATTTAGTGTTTTGTTTTGTCTCAGAAAGTAATACATATGCATAATAGACAACTGGAATTTAAAATATCAAATTCGTTCTTGACAGTCTAATGGGAAAGTTAAATGACAAAGAGCCTCCCCTCTGTTAACACTTTGAAATGCATGGGGTCACCACCAGACATGCAGGTTCCTGCGTGGTGGAAGCCTGTGGCTGTCCCGTGGCCTCTGGATTATTTCTAGTTTCTGACAACTGCAGAAAAATGTTTCTCTGCAAATGTAGGTTTATTTAACTAGGTTTCTTTTTGCTTCACAATCTGGATTCCATTCAGTCAGTTACCACTCCAATTAACTAACAATTATTTAACATTAACAGTAATTACAGACGCCAGTTAAGCGCCTACAGATGTCAACTGTTAGCTTTGTACCTAATCACTCAATGAAATGGAGAAAGTTCAACAAACATCAATTAGCCAAGCAATTAGTATGAGTTAGGAAAGAGCATGTTATCATGTGTGAGCTGATTCAATTTATTTTATTTTGGCAGTAAAACACACACAGGCAAGCAGCAATAAGTTCCTCAGATAAGATAAAACTCTATTGTTTTGCAGCTTACATAAGAATTCTTTCCTGTGCATAAGTCAAATACACTCTAGCCTGGAATTTATTTAACAAACAAAATTTGTCTCAATTACTCAGAAAGCCCAGAGTGCTCAGTCTCAGGAAGCACCTTTGGTGAATTATGAATCCAGTGAATATACTATGTAAGGAACTGCCAGAGAATTTCAGTGGAGAAAATGATTGATTCCCACTCGAGTAATCTCTTCTGTGCATTTCGGATTTTTACCAGTCTGTTCCTGAACGTATGGTAGAATGAGTGCAACAGTGATTTTATTAATTTCATGGTGCCTGAACTTTTGCTCAGCTGTCTTTTATTTAGCCCGGAGCTAACATCAAAGTATTTTACCTACTTGCCTAGTCTGTGCTTTTAAAAAGTAGAAACAGCTGTCTATTAAAGAGCCACTTTGTGAATTCACCGAGGAGATTCCAGAGTCTCCTGAATTCAGAGGTTCTAAACTGCTCCCTCCCTACCTGTCCCCACTCCATAGACTTGTGTAGATTGGCTGACCTTGCCTGGACTTACTGGAAGAGTGCATTCTAAGGCCTGATTATATAAAGTGGCCCCGAACTTGGTATTTGGAGATCCATTCTACCTCCAAGAAGAAAAGTGGCCATACATACGAGGCTGTGCCTCTGGTTCTCCTAGAAACGATTGCTCACCAACTCCTGAAATCTGTGGATACGAGTGGAAGAAGCTAATCCCTTGTGGGGTGCTCTTTCAGGTCTCTGTGGGTCTTATGTGCAGAATTTTCCATTTGTACAAGCCTCTCAACATGAACTGAGTTGGGAAATAAATATTGTGCTACTGGTATGGTTTGGGGTGAAGAGTCACCATGTCCCATGTTTGTTTCTGTTGTAAAGCATTTACTGGTATACAGCAGTACACCTGTACATGCTTGTTCTTGAGAGATGTCTCTGCTCCTCTACAGCAATTCATAGGGTCTCTGCTTTTGCACGTTTTGCTGCAGTAACAAAATAGCTCACAGGCTTACAACAACAAAGGTCTTATATTAAGGGTCAGCTGCAGATCAGCTGCAACTCTCCTTGTGTTTATTCTGGCATTCAGGCTGAGGGAGCAGTGCCCATTGTGGTAATTCTTCTGGTAAAGGAAAGAGCAGAGACAGAACCAGAGAATGCCTCTTCAAGGTTCCACCTGGATGTGGCATTTCCAACCATCTCATTGGCTGGAGCAAGTCACATGACCAAGCCTATCAGTTGTGGGGGATGTAAACTCCTCCCATAGGGAAGAGCATAAGAGCAAAGGGATCCACAGGGGATGGGCTTTGGAAGTAAGGGAAAGCCGGCACTGTACAAGTGAGTGATGTGATCTGCTCCCAGCCCATGCCCTAAAGTCTGATAAATCAGAAGCTGTTGCTTCTTTCTGTATTAATGCAAATGAGGTGGGGGGTAGTTTGCATGGCATTGGTGAAATCAGTAGGCTTTTCTGTTAGAGACCTGTTTCCTAATAGCTATTTGCTTGGAGTTTATATTAAGTTAGATCTGGTAAGTCATTAAGAAATTAATTGCTTCCTTATTATTTACCTGGTTTAGCTTATTGCTGGCTTTGAGGGACTAATGGAAAAGCTGCTGTAGAGTACAAAAATGACTTTTAGGATCTGCAAAGAATAATTGTTGGACCAGTCAGATGTTTAGGCTCTGCATAAGTAATCGTAGGAAGTATCATTTTCTCAAAACTTAACTGCAAAGTAGTGTGCATTGTAGTGGTTTTAGTGTATTGAACATGGGCTTTGGATTTGAGAGTCACACGGACACAGATTTGAATCCCAGCTCCACCACTTACTACCTGTGCAATTTTGGCCTGTTTAAGACACCTCAGCACTAAGTTTTTTCCTCTGTAAAAATGGGAATAATCAAACCCATCTCCTAGGGTTGCTGTGAGGATTAAATGAGATAAGGTATGTAAAGTACTTGGCCTAACTTGTACTGTATTTTGAACTAATTGTATGCTAAGAATTTTACATACATTGTATCATCTGATCTTCATAACAACTCTTACTTAGGAATTAATTTAGAAATAGCATCTCCATCTTGTAGGTAAGGAAACTGAAATTAAATATGAATAGCTAGCATTTTTTGAGGAATTGCTTTTTGCCAGGTATGGTTCTAAGCACTTTATTTGTAATTTGCTCATTTTTTAAGTGAGGAAACCAAGGCTCAGAAATGAAGTAACTTGCCCAAGCTTGTACAGTGAGTAAGTGATGGAACTAGGTCCAGCTGACTCCCCTGGGGATAGAGCAAAGATGAATAAAAAAGATCCCTGCCTTCACTGAGGGGAACACAAAACAGGATGGTGATAGGGAAACCAGGTGCTGTGGGAGGACACCCCAACAGATGAAGGTCTCCTTAGGGCTTTTCCCCCCACACCTTCCCAAGGTAGTTCACGTTCCCTAGAGATTTGTAGGCACTCCACCTTGGTGACGGAGGGTCTCATCCAGGACTTCCCCAGGATGTCTGCCATTATCTGATCAGGTGTGGCCAAAACCGTCGTGGTTACTACATTGCAGCATGGCTCAAATTATGGCATTTACAGTTTCTTCACTCTCCATACTCATTGCTGTGCCTGTACGTGAACTGATCCTTACTTTTTAGCCAGATTTTATTAGAAATGACTTAGGAATTTCAAGCAGGGGCATTTCCCTAGCAACGATGACACAAGCATGAGGCCCCAAATCTGTGCTGGCCCCGGGGGTTGCTGTTAATAGGGAGTGGTGTTCTGTGGGCGCTGCAATCTGCTTCTCTGACCCTCGTAAACCTTGTCTCATAAAGGAGGAGGTTGAGAGCACATCATTGCTTTTCTAAGAGTCCTTTTGAAGAGGGAAATGTCTCAAGTGTGCCCGTTAATAGACTGATATGGGAGGCAGTTATATTTGGATGCCTTAAAAGCCACTTGGAAAACATTTTCCCCCTCTTATCTATCACCTTTCACATCTCTCAGCAGAGTAACACTAAAACCTAATTTTAGCCAAGATTACATCATTTTCTCATTATCTGTTTATAGCTAGGAAAGGTTTTTCCGTAGTAAAGCTCCTCTGCCCGAAAGCCCAACTCCTTCTTGTTGAAACATGTAAAATTTTTCCATAAACTTCGGTTTGACAAGGAGTCTTCTTCTGAAATCAGATTTGTCAGCTGTTAAATAAGTGACATGAATGGTTATTTTATTTCTTCCTTCAGTTGGCTTAACGTGGAGGCCATATTGAAATGAATTCTTTTAATTCAACAAAATATTGAGCAACAACCATGTAACAGGCTCTGGAGACAATGACAGTGAACAGGTAACAAGATTACCACCAGAATAGCAAAAGAGTTTAAACATATTTTTAAAATGAGAAAAAAGACCTTTTAAGTGGTGTAATGGCAAAGAAGTCACTTGCTCATTTTTTTTAAAAAAATAGCCATAAGGCTATTCTTAGGAGGAAAAGCTAAGGTTCCTGAAGGGTCAGCAAACCAGAAATAGATCAACCCTCAGATTGCAGAGTATGTCACCCATGTAGAGAGCCACATAATTTGCCAACTTGTACTCATTGTTAGACTAAAACCTAGCCCTTTGAGTTTTCCATTTAAAAAAATCGATGCTGTTGTGTTAGTTAATTGTTGCAAAGATTTTAGGGAGCATTATGATGATCTGTATATTGTCTGTCGATAGAGCCTCCTTTTTTCATGTTTCTTTAAATTTTGTTGCTTAAATTCTTGCCAGGTTGGCAAAGAAGTGGTGGGATGGAAGACCCAGGCTTAAGTCTAGGGGGTGACAGCTACTAGTAACCTCTAGCAAATCACTGTGTTTGTAATTTGGTAACATGAGAAAGTGGGATGGACTCCAAGATTCCTTCTAGATCTAAAGGCCAACGTTTGTATTAGAATGTTCTAGGCCTTCTCAGAACCTGAAGCTTCTGCGGAGGGCACATATTTTCCGTGATACCTGTGAATGAGATTGTGAACGCTTGGCATTTGGAAAGAGTGGTTCCTTGTAGCCAGTGCCAGGACTTCAGTCCTGAACTTGTGAGAACCTGTGAACAAAAATAAGCCTCTTTTCCTCTCAGGAAATTGCATCTCTGTAAAAGAAAGATCTTAGAGCTAAGAGGGGGTTGAGCCTTGGGGCTGAGGGAGGAGAGTGAGCTATGCTGCAATTTGAATACCAGCTGTTGGGTATTGAGGTATTAACCTCCAGAATAAGAATAACAATACAGCATCCTCCTTGTCTGTATCTTACATGGTGTTAAAAGAGATGTTTTATCTGCTTAGTAAATGTTTATAAAACCCCACTGCATATAAAAGTACTTAGTCACTCCACTTGAGAAGTCAAGTACAAAGAAACCCTATCAGTTCCACCCTTTCCTAAGCAGGGATGGCCACAGGTTAGATGAGGGTGTGGGCAGGGGGTAGATACCAGAGAAAGTCCCTGCCTAGGAGCACCCCAGGGGCAACTGCCTAGCAACTTTTTTCACTGTGAGATGATTCATTTTACCACTGTGAATTGCAGTGGGGCTTGGACGGGCCATTCTAGATAATGGAAAGAATGTCACCACCTCCCATCTGTCTTTAGCTGTCAGCAGGCTCTCATACACCCAAGCAGTTCATCAGAGCTCTGATTCTTCAGGTTAATCTAGGTCTTCTTGACTGAAGTAATCTTCCTACATGTCTTTTGCTAGAAGATGATGATAATTTTGATTTCATTCTCTCAGGATTGTATTTGCTGTTTGTTGGATTTTAGTTTTATTCACAGTTTTCTAGTGCCTCTTGGGGAAAAGTTTGTTTTAGAGTAAGAAAAAGAAATACTACTTTTAGTGTCTTGACATCCCCCAAGAGGTGACACAGACAAATATTGTGAGTGGATTTCCGGAGGAGCTGGGTTAATTTTATTGCTACCAAGTCCATGGTGTGTTATTTAGGAGAATTCCAGTTGTCTGGACTGTCTCCCTCACTTTCTGAGATTGAGAACTGGAGAAAGGAATCACGTCGCAGACAGGACAGTGAAAACAAATCCCTGGATTCAGAGCAGGGCACTACTTCTGTGTGCTCTGGTGGCATATTAGATTATAAACTAAATTTTCTGGCTTTGTTATTTGTAGTTGGCTGTAGGGGCCACATTGCCCTGTATAATGGCCTCGTCCCAAGATGTGAGTTATCAAATCAATTTGATTTCTGCTTCTGTGGGAAGAAGAAACTCATGTATTAAACAGGCAGCTTGGAGATAACTGGTAGAGGATGGCCCTTCGTTTCCCCTCTGGCCTTACCTCTCAGGAGTAACTGTTGTGTGACCCACTGACCTGTTACCCCTGTTTGGCTGGGGCCTCAGCCCCCAAAGCACACTTGGGGTCACACTGATGTCTGGTTTGAGCCTTCCTTCCTTCCTTCTCAGGCCCTCCGGGTTGAGGAAAGACAGCTTTATACCTCCTCCTTCTATATTAGCTCCAGGACAAACTTGAAAACTGCCTACTCTAAGGTTTTCTGGCATTTTAAAAGTTAAGGCCGACTTTCTGAGCCCTCTCAGCATCCTGCCAGGTATCTTATCTTATTCAAATAGCCTAATTGCTACTGGGGCTTCTCTCAGCTGCACATCATCCCTGCACCTAGCTGACAAAATAGACCTTCACCTGAGGGCCTCATTATGCTTTCTGCCTGTGCACCAGGCCAAAAATACCTCCACAATACCTGCTCGACATCCTGGGCTTCCAAGTGACAAACAAATAATTGAGTGAAACAAACCCTGGGTGCCGAGCAGCTGCCATCGGTGTCGGAGCACAGAAGGGTCCACGGCAGTAACAGTCACGGCGCTGCCTGGTTCATGTCAGAACAAATCTTTGAACAGTGGGTTGTGCTGACACCAGAGAATGACAGCTTTGGAAATGGCATGCTAGTTACTGCTGCAAGTGAGGCCTCTCATGTAGACCGTGACAAGTGACTGTCATTTCCGTACAGGTGAACAACTGACAATCTCAAATGGGGAGGGTGGGAGACAGGCAGGAAGCTGTGTTTGGTGGCAGGTGGGGCCAGACTGTGGGGAGGGGTTCTAAATACTGGTGGCCATTTGCATTTGTGGCAAAAACTGGCCTTAAAACACACAGTCTTTCCCCGCCCTTCCATCCCCTGGTCTTCCCTGTTCTTTTAGAGCTTCTCTGGGAAAGGGCTGCAGAAATACAGCCCAGCGTGCTTAAGGAAGGTTTTCAGTTCAATGCTGCTCCCTCTCTGTCTTCTTGATGTCATGGATTGGGTTTCTTGGCCCAATAATTAGTTTCATAGAATATGGAAAAGGCAAAGTTTCTGCTGATGAGGAACTCAACATTAAAAGGAGTGGGTTAGATGAAATTCAGGTGCAGAACTGGGTCTAGACCAGTGGTTCACAAAGTCTGGTTCCTGGGTCAGCACTATCCGCATCTGGAGTAGTTGTTAGATATGCAGAAATCTCTGCCCCACCCCAGACCTACAGAGTTGGAAACGCCAGAGGTGGGGCTCAGCAGTCTGTTTTAATAAGCCTTCCAGAGAATTCTGATGCAGGTGACACTGGTCTAGATACTAGGAAGAAGAGTTTGGCTGTGAGGTTTTGTAAATGCTCAGGTGACCCACAGGATCCTACTCTATTGGTCTGTTTGTTGTTGGGCAGTCTTTTTTTTTTTTAAATGAACTGTACCTGATCTGTTCAAAGTGACACTGTGCACCTACTATTGGACTCTTCATCATGGATTTCCAGTCCTTCAACTCTCTCTAGCCTTGTGAACAGGCCTACTTGTATATAGGATGGTTGGTAGATGCTAGGACTGTAGTTAGAGCTAACTAATCTGAACAAATTTGAAACTATGACCTTGAGCTAATGTTATGCTGTAACCAGCTGAGCTAACTTGCTCAAAGACACACTGTTCTAGCTAGTTCCTGGTTGGCAGATGCTGCATCACATGCCGGTGTGCCAGGGTTTTTGCAACACAAAACACACATATACTGGTCAAATATGCTGTGATGACTGGTAACTATTTTGTAAACAAAGTGATATGTAAATTCTTTATTAAACTGCACTATTTAGGGTTGTAGAATGATGGACAGCAATGTTTTGAAATCTTTTTTTTTTTTACTTTCACATAAAATAGAAAGTTTTAACACTGTAAATTACATCTAAGTTGAGTTTTCCCAAAAAAATGTAATATCCTGAAGTTTCAGCAAGTCACCAAAATAGTAAAGCTTTTTCAGTTGTCTTTCAAGAATAGGCATCTTCCAAGACTAGTTGTGTTAAATTAGTGGGCCTCAAACTTTAGCCTGCATCAGAATTATCTGGAGGAATTAATAAGACACATATTCTTGAGTCCTACCACCAGATATTTCTGATTGAATGGGTCTAAGTAGGGTTCAGGAATTTGCATTTCCAACAAGTGCCCAGATGATGCTGATGGTTTTGGTTCCCTGACAGCAATTTAAGATTCTCTTCTGTTAAACTTAAAATAGGGAATTCCCTTTTCCAATAGGGAATGTCTAAATTGAGTAATAGCTCAAAGACTTGAAATGTATGTATCTTTACTTGCAAAATGAAATTTACACATGAAAGTGAATTCAACTGTATCATGAAGCAGAGAAGCTCTTTAAAAAAAAAATGAAATTTTTTTCTAACCTTTTTAAGCAACAAGAACATAGATATGAATCCCCATATATACCTATTATCAAGATTTATATATATACCTATTTATCAAGATTTTGCACAATTATTTTCAGGTGATAGAAAGGCTAGATTGGGGTGTTGTCTACCTTTTTCTCTTCGCTGCTGAAATATTTTAAAGCAAGTCTCAGACATCATGTCACTTCACCGCACACATCTCTTGAAAAAAGCATTTTCTTACAGAATCACATTGCACTAACAATATACAGAATTCCTCAGTGTCATCTGAGGCCCATCCGTGATCCCATGTCCCTGACTGTCTCACGGTGTCATTTTACACAATGTGTTACCATCAGGATACAAACAAGGCACACATGTTGCTTGTCTTGATCTAGAGCGCTCCAGCCTCCCCAGCCTCCCATTCTTTTCAAGTCATTGACTTGTTGTGGGAACCAGGTCAGCTGTCCTGTAGACTGTCCCACATTCTGAAGCCCTCGTGGCATCATTTAGCTCATTCCTCTGTCCCTCGTATTTCCTGTAAGTAAAAGTTGGCCCTAGAGCTTTGATTAAATTCAGGTTAGACTTTTTGTCAAAAAAAACTTCATAGGGGTTGCAGTGAGCCTCCTGTTGCCTCCCATCCAAGAACACACGGTGTCTGGGTGTCCCAGTTTTAGTGATGTCAGAATTGCTCAGTAAGTTCACATTGTGGCAGCTTGACACTCAAATTGTCAAGTTCCCTGTCACCTTTTCATTTAGTGGTTGATGATGCATGCCTGATCCAGTTATTCATTAGAGATGGCAAAAGGGTGACTTTTCTACCATTATTTCATATTTGCTGGCTGAAATTCTTCTGTACAACGGAACTTTCCTGCATCAGAGTTCTTTGCTCACCTTCATAATACAATAAAAGGAAAGGCGAGATAAATGCTTAATTCTCTCCTTTTAATTGCACATTTTCAGAGCAAGAAGTTGGTACAGGAGTTTCATTAATAAGTCTGTAGTTCTCCTGCCTCAGCCTCCCAGGTAGCTGGGACTATAGGCATGTGCCACTGTGCCCAGACTCCACTTTATTTTTAAAAGCACCCTTTGATGCTGTGTATTAATATTAATATGTAGCAGGAAGAGAAAATGGGTCTCCTAATGGGTGGTGACAAGAGTACTTATCCCTAGTTAAGTCTTTTTTGCCTGTTCTTTAGCAAGTCTGGTAGCCCAACCCGCTTTGAGTTTTCTGGTAGCAAAAGAAATGCCTGCTATTTCCGTTATCTCTGAAACTTCTTCACCCAGGCTCTATATGCCAATTAGCCTCATGGGCAGTGATGCCTTTTTTGGCAAAGTATTACTGTTAAGCCACTTTTAGTCTACAAAAATTGCTGCACAGAGGCTTTTGAACCTTAAAATGCAATTATATTAAAGGCGCCCTCCCACCACTTACTCCCTGAGTATTCTGTTATACCCAGTTGCCAACTGCCAACCACAGTAAAGATCTAGTCATCTTATTTCCTCCATCCTGCGCCTGGGCTAAAGCAGGTCACTGAGCTGATGATTCCTGTACATTTGTACATCCAATCTCAGCTGAACTCTTGAAGCATCTGGAGCATTCATCACCTACTGTCGGTTCATTAACTCACTGGCCACTCCCACCGTTGCAGTTTCCTATTCCATCCACTCCGGTGCCGCCTCACTGTGTCCCATCAGGTGGCCTTTCTGGGAAAGACTGAGATTGTGGGTGAGGGAATAGCTTCAGTTTCCTCTCCTGGACTCAGAAGGTCTCCTCCACTTGCTCAAGAGGGAGCTGGGTCTTCTGCCTTCTTCAAGAACTCCCTGGCCTTCAAAGTTAGTCTGACAACAAAAATACAAACAAAGAAACCTTTTTTGATATCCTTTCTCTCATCCCTCTTTATATAAAATACTTTGCATTTGCATATCTCCTCCGTGATAATTAAAGTGACCATGTACCTTATTGTACAGACCCAGACATTTGTGAGAGTGAAACAGACTGCTCTTAATAAACACTTTGGGACAACAGGCCTGACCCTGGACTGTCCATGCAAACCAGGATGTATGATCACCTTTGTGATAATCCAAGTTTTTTCAGTTTGTTACGGTGCCCCAATCCCCTAGTGATGGTACCTGCCA
Source organism: Lepilemur ruficaudatus (assembly GCA_963574885.1). Lineage (NCBI taxonomy): Eukaryota > Metazoa > Chordata > Mammalia > Primates > Lepilemuridae > Lepilemur > Lepilemur ruficaudatus. The sequence continues at coordinate 65,342 of CAUYRT010030266.1, forward strand.
TTTATTGAGTACTTAGTGTGAGCCAAGCTTTGCCCTGATCACTTTACAAGGAGGAACCCCTGGGATCCTCACAGTACCTTTTTGAGGTAGTTAGTATGATTAACACCATGTTGACTATGAGGAAACTGAGGCCCAAAGAGGCTGAACAAGTCGCTCAAGGTTATACCCCTAGTTAAGTACCTTAAACTTACCCTTACGTACATCAGCCCCACAGGTCAGCACTCCTACATCCTCCCAGGTGTTAGCAGAATTTTCTAAATGCCTGTTTGATGAAAAGGAATGTACACTGTAAATAAGGGCATCACCTTCTAAAGTAAGTACTTGGTTACGGTTGCGTAGCTATAAAGGGCTGCTTAACAGGAGGGAAAAACTGTGTGTCCCCAAAGTCACCATACACAGGGAAAATGGGAAATTGTAGCTAAATGTACCTTTATTTACCAAATACTTATTACAAAATTTTATAAAATTTTTCCTTTGGGTTATAGCAAGCATGGATTTACCCTATCATTAATATTCTCTAAAACATAAACAAATGAAAGAGTCTAGACTCTAAGCTAGTTATACCCTACAAGGCAAAATTCTGGTTATTTTTTCTGCTGATTTTTCTCATTTTACTGTTTTCTTATGCCTGGAGGTCATTTAGGGGGTGGTGTTACTTAAGAGCTGAGTTAGCTTAGTGACCAGATATTAAAAAGTAAAGTTCTTGATCTTCCTGGGAAATAGGAATTTTATCTTATAAAAGTAGAGGCATCTCTTTTAAGAGTTCAGTCCTCTCAAGTCTCCAGCCTGATGTCCCATTTCCCTTTTTCTTTCCCTTGCCTTTGCTATTCCCCTTCTATTTAGGAACCTTCCTGCCAAAATCATTACTCCATGGAGTTTATTGTTTAGGCAGATCCAAAGTTCAACATGAAGCATTTTTTTAATGCCACCAGGCCAACTGGGGGACTTATTGAAAGCTCGACTTAATTTGTTTGCTCTAATATTCACAGGCCTCAAGAGTTTAAGGAAGTGGTAAGTACTCCCACTGCCTCAGGGAATACTGTTAGGGTGTGAACATCTGGTCATTCACACCAGTCTCAGAGTCACTGGCATTACCAGGTCAATCTGTGGGGATTATGTAGGGGAGGAAGAAAGCTGCTGTCACCCAGAAGGGAGCTGCTTGAGAGCTTTTCATTATTCTTCCCTAGAGGCACAGTGTCCTCCCTTCTGTTTCTGCAGAGTGTTCTGGAGAGGGAAATACATATCTTCTCTCAGCCTTGTTTCCCTCTGAAAAGGAACTCTTCTTATCCTGGCCACCAAACTTTTTCCATAAGGAGTCTCTTCTCTCTTCCTCACCAGCCCGAGGTTGTTAACCATCTTCAAAATTGCCAGGCTTTCTGAGTAGTAGCTGAGGAATTCCTTTTGAAGCTGTTGCAGACCCAGCACTTTTAGGTAACAGGTCAGTGCTGTACTTTGTGTTAAGAGAAGCTTGTTTTGAAGAACTCAGGAAGTTGAAGCCCAGGTTTTTCTGGGTAGAAGGGGTGTCCCATGTCAGGTGGTGATGTGAAGAAATAGTTTGTGCCCTGTAAAGTGAAAGGGTCTTTAATGAAACGGATGACACAGGAATATTTTTGAGATAACATGCAAATACAAGGGAAACTGCCATTAGATTTCTGGAATCTCATACAATCTATAAATTGGGATGATTTCAGTTGAAAATGAAAACCACTAGCTCTTTTCAGTCTCAGGGATTTTTAAAACATTGAGGTACTTAATAATATCACCACCTGCTGAGCCCCAAACTTATGCTAGCTGCCCTGTTCTTCCCATTCTCTCTGATAGGTACAAGGGCCTGTAAGCCTGGTATTGCTACTGCTTTATACAGACTTGGGAAAGAACTGCTTTGGCCAAAGGCCACAAGACTGACACATGTTGGAGCCAGAATTTCATTTGTGTATCTATCCATTCATTGATGAGATAGATATTTGAGTGCCTACTTGTGCCAGACATTGTTCTAGGGACAGTGGAAACTGAGATGGACATGGCTTTGCTCTTAGCAGTTTATGGTCTAGTGGGATGGTCAGATATCGACCCTGGGTCTATCGGATGATAGTCCTCTTTGATTTTCTGTTTAAATTTTTGCTCCTTCCCCCCCCCCAATTTCTTGTGTTACAAAATTGCAAACCTACATAAATGTTGAATGAATCATATGACAAACACCCATACACCCTTCACCTGGATCTACCAGTTCTTAACATTTTGCCACATTTGCTTTAATCTCTATTTTTTTTTTTTGTAGCTAAATCATTTCAAAATTAAAAATACCATGATACTTCAGTATTCATTTCCTGCATTTTCTGGGTGATCTCAATACCATTAGCACAGCTAAGAAAGTTAACTGTGATACTGTAATGTTGTCTAATACATAATTTTTTTTTTTTTTTTTTTAGACAGGGTCTCATTCTATTGCCCAGGCTAGAGTGCAGTGGCTTCATCACAGCTCACTGCAACCTCAAACTCCTGGGCTCAAGTAAATCCTCCTGCCTTAGCCTCCCCAAGTAGTTGGGACTAGAGGTGTGCACCACCACGCCTGGCTAATTTTTTCTATTTTTAGTAGAGACAGGGTCTCACTCTTGCACTGGCTGGTCTTGAATTCCTGAGCTCAAGTGATCCTCCCGCATCTGCCTCCCAAAGTGCTAGGATTACAGGCGTGAGCCACCTCGCCTGGCCCTAATATGTAATTCATATTGAACTGTCCTTGCTTATTTCCAAAGTGTTCTTTTTTAATAGTGGGCTTTTTTCTTTTTCTTTTTTGAATCCAGAATCCAATCGGGGTCACCCATTTTTGGTTGATGTCTCTTTAGCATCTTGAAATATGGCCATACATCCCCCATCCCCTCAATTCCACACACTTTAAAAAAATTTTAAGTGACATCAGTGCTTGGAAGAGTCCAGGTTGGTTATCTTGTAGGATATTCTGCATTGTTAATTTCTTTGTGGTGGCACTTAGCTTGTTATTCAATTATTTATTTTTCAAAATCAACCATTTTTGTCTGCGTCCACACCACTCTGAGTCGAGTTTACTTAGCTATTTCTTTCGGGTACTTAGAAGTAGCTACTTTGGGTACTGGGACACGTGGAAAATAACTGTAGGGGAGACAAGGGAGACAGGGGATGTTATGTGTAGCACATACATTGTATTTTATATGCTGTAAATAATTGTGATTTATATAGTCACATGAGCTTTTGGAGCTCTGGATTCCATTGACATGTAAGGATTCTTCTCTTCCCCCCTTTTTTGCAGCGATAGTTTGTAGTTGCCAACAACCCTGGAACTAACTGGCAAGTTGCTTAAGGCATAATCTTTTCATTTGAAAAGGATTTAACTAATTAGTCTTGACTGGCAAACCAACAGGTTAATTGATAAGGGAAGTGGGGCTCAGCAACCCTGAAGGTGTGAGAGTCCATTAAATTTAAATCTTACAATGTCTGCTAAACCATTGTTCTTCACAATGATTTTTTTTTTAATTTTGTGTGTATCACCCCAATAAATACCAGAAAATCCTATTCCTTTCAGATTCCAAACAGATCTGAGTTGTGTTTGTATATCTTAAATTCATACTGTTCTGGATTTTAGGGAGCCTTAAAGTGTCAGGCAGGCCCTTAAATATTGTTGTGTTTTTATTTGCAAAGAGCCAGTGGGCTTGGGCATGTTTTATTCTTGTAACTTAGCTCTTGCAGATGGACTTCAATTTATTACTTAATTTGTTCTAAAGTAAATCTGAATGTTGATTACAACCAGTAATTCTCTTAAGTATCAGAATTAGAAGGAAGATGTGGAAAGTGAGATGCAGCTAAGAGTGGGGAATATGGAGTTTCTTGAATTACCTGCAGTGAGTGGTGCTTTGCACAGACACCACTTTTCCATACTCATGTATCAATAAGGACATTTCCCTCTTGGAACTCTTGACTAGAGATTTCCTAGTTTACACACGTGCCCCTCTGTTACAGCCTTACCAGGTTCATTGTTTGCTGCTGAAGAAGAAGGCAATACACTGAAACAGCAGGGGTTACAGCAGAGAAAGAATTTACTATCACAGGCACCATGCAAGGAGATGGAAGGAAGTTCTCAAATCCATCTCCTGGAGAATTTGGGAGAAAAGATTTTTAAAGATTGTTTGGTTGGCAAAGGGCTAGGCAATTGGATCTGCTCATTGGCTGAGTTTGGGGTAGAACCTTAGGGGTGTAGAAATTGTCATCTTGTACTGTCAGTTCCTGGGTAGGCGTGGGTCTCGACCAGTTGAGTCAGTTCCTTGGTGTGGGCCACTGGTCTGAGTGGGTCAGCCGATCCACTGGAAATCAGGGCCTGGACGATATCTCAAATAGCCTTAGCTTTCACAAGGCTGGTGTCATCTATGGGAGTAATTGAGAAAGTTAAGAATCTTTATGACCGGCCGGGCGCGATAGCTCACGCCTGTAATCCTAGCTCTCTGGGAGGCCGAGGCGGGTGGATCACTCAAGGTCAGGAGTTCAAAATCAGCCTGAGCAAGAGCGAGACCTCGTCTCTACTATAAATAGGAAGAAATTAATTGGCCAACTAAATATATATAGAAAAAATTAGCCGGTCATGGTGGTGCATGCCTGTAGTCCCAGCTACTCGGGAGGCTGAGGCAGAAGAATTGCTTGAGCCCAGGAGTTTGAGGTTGCTGTGAGCTGGGCTAACGCCACGGCACTCTACAGCCCGGGCAACAGAGTGAGACTCTGTCTCAAAAAAAAAAAAAAAAAAAATCTTTATGACCATCAACTGTGTGACTCCTGAGTAGCAATTATAAGAAAGCACTAAGGGACAATGGCTGGTTTTTTTAATATATATATTTTAAATATGCCTATACCTTTTCAGAGTTCAGGCCCCTACCACAGCCCCACCTTGTGGCCCTATATTAATGTTATGAAGGATGGTTTCACCTCCAGGTTGAATGTTGAAAAGAACCTTTTTTTGTTCCATATGACCCCCTGCAATTGCTTTGGTCCAACACCTTTGGGTTCTAAGTTTCATGGTTGTACTGGGAGGCATAATGTACCTCACCCCTGTCAAGACCTTGAAGGTGGGAGTTTTGACCGGATCATAGGCTCTGAGAGGCTAAGGAGTCTGCCCAGAGCTAGTGGGCTGACAAATGGCACACCTGGTATGGCAGGAGGTCCCTAGAGCCTTGAGTTCTTAACCTCTCTGTTGAAGGAGCACTTCTTTTTGAGTCAGCACACATTTGTGTCTTCTGTACAGATTGTCAGGCACATAGTGCTTTGGGGCACTTCAAGGAAGTAAAAGCCTCTGGTTTTTTCCCCCAGAGAAACTATGTTTTAATTTACCTTTCTGAGTTGTAGAGAAAACTACTCATGTCATCCCACTTTTATTTATATTTTCAATAGAAGAAACTTGCCTGGTGCATTCAAGTTTTAGCTTACAAGTCATTGAGCATATGTAAAGCTGATGTGTTAGGAGTCATTACCTAGTAAATAAAATTCAGAAATAAAGATCAGGTACCCCTGAAACTAATATTTTGTTTATAGATCTTTCTAAGTATATACGTAGATGACTTCTTTTATAAATGAAAATGTGCCTGTGATTTTGGAGGAGTGTGTATACCTTTGGATATTTTCAGTTACTTTCATATGTGATTATCAGTAATTTGATTCCATATTTGACTTATAAACCCTGCGGGTATAGAAAGCTAATATCATAACTAGATTCTCTGTGTATTGTAAGCTTATCAAAAAGCAAGGCACAGTGAGAAGTAAAATATCAATTTTTTGGAAGGAAGGTTTCATTTTCATCCTGAAATTCTTTGTTAGGTGCTAAAGTGATAGCATACTGCTAAAACTGGATTGATAGGACTTAATCTAGATGGATCATTTTCAATAATCCCATACAATAAGCAATTTACTGCCTCTATTACAGTATGCACCACTGACTTAGTACTACTTTTTTGGGGGTGGAGGCTGGTGCAAAAAACACCACCATGTTAAATTGCCATGTTGATTGCAAGACACATCTGGATTTCAGAAACATTAAAATATGTAGGGGTGCGAGAGGGAGAATGTATGTCTTATAAATGAAAAAATATGATACAGTTGTGTAGCACATTATATCACATTTTATAATTTGTCTCCTTAAACAGTGATTTATAGACCTTTTGAGAAAGAGAGCAAGGGAATTGAGCCTTTTAGTAAGACAGAAAAATGACCTTCCCTTCCAAGACTTAGACAAATTAAATTGGACTTGGAAAATGGTTTACCCTTTTCCTCTAGGGTAAATCTTCTTGGGAGTGAGTGCTCTGGCTGAACATGAGGGAAGGTTCATTGTTGGTACCCTGAAAGCCTATTTGAAATGTCATCAACTTGGAACATTCATTGGCAAAGACTATCAACACCCTATTTTAAAAGGGTGCCTTGGGTAGAATGGAAATTTTAGCGGCAGGCCCTTAATCCTTTTTAATAAGGGCAACTGTTTAGTAGAATTATGTTGTAAGAATGAATGAGATTTGGGAAAGACTCTAGTCCCCATGTTCTGTTGTGACTGTCAACACTAAATGCATCTTTATTCTGCAACTGCCTAAGGGTTTTCCATTTAACAAACTTAAACAAACTTACATGACATGATAAAGCAGAGACATTCATTCTGAGAGAGTCCTAAATCTGGTTTGGGTCTACTTTTGGCAGATTTGCCAGTAGGAATTGATTGATGTATCTGACTTAAGAATTTTGAGGGTTTAGCCCAAGACTCAAGGTTAAGGTCCTTCTGTTTGTTTGGTGTCGGTTGGTACAGGCAGAGAATTTGAAAGCCCAGAAGTAGCCTCATTGTCCCCAGTGGAGATAAATAGCCAAATCTAACAAACACATACAGTGTTGTCCTTAACTGTACTCAACTTAAAGCATCTGAGAGAAGGAAGGAATACAGGCAGGTTGCATTTTATTAGGGGTCAGGATTTATAATGTTAAGTTTTAGGGTGAGATTTCAGAAATCTTTTTCACATTTAAAGAAAAAAATAGAAAGACAACGGAAGATATTTAACACTTGAAATGCCACTTCTCAATGCTTAAGATTTTACCTTGAGACAATGTGTTTATTAGAAGCCCTTGTTTATTTACTCATAAAGGAAATCTCCCAAGGAATATTTTGTTATATGTATATATTTGAATGAAAATGACATTTCTTTTAAAAATAACTACATCATCAACTCATTCCCACCACATATTTGAATTGGTGAATTGCTATATGGAAATACACTAAAAAACTTTTAAATATTCAATCATGGTATATATTATCAGTTTTTAGGTATGTTGACATTTCTATCAAAATGGCATCTGATATTGGCCCTCTTAAATTTCTGTGGCTTAAAATACTAACAGTAGGAGGAAAAAAAACAGATAAAAACGCAAATTCAACAATGAGTGAAAATACCACAGTACAGATGGAGCCTTCTATAATTCTGTATCCCAGAATTTTTGAGAAGAGAAGATAAAATCTTAAGCATTAAGAAATCCAGAGGCCCTGTCCAGCTTATTGCTGTTGGAAAGCCCCAAGACCCTTTAATCCCCTCGTTTAGAGGATCATATTGTCAACTCAGAGAGGCTTAAACACAATAGCATCTTCTGGAACCCGAGTGACCTGTATTGAGAGTGGATCTTGTGCTTTTGTTCTTTTGAGAGGCAGGTGTAAAGGATAACACACTGGATTATCTTATTTTAAAGCATCTAAAAGCCAGAGTCTTTGATCAGGTAAATTCTAAAGGCAGGCATTAGTGAAGAATAGGAAGACTTTTGTTTTCAGTTCTCTGTGCCAGCTTTCTGTCCTCACCCTCCTCATCAATTAGTACTAATGAATGTATAGAATCCGGGAAGGCTGAGTGTTAACATTGTTGCCCTGGTGGTGGTTCATAACCTGTGCAGTGTCTAAGGGGAGAAAAGTTATTTCCACCTCACCACGTGAGAATATACAAAGGTAGCTTTCCGATTCTGAACAGATGAGACAATTCCCTCCAGGCCAACATGAGGGAACCTTCACATTTATACCAAAGCAACAGTAATTGTACCCAAGTGTGTATTCAAATTTCTGGCATGGCAAGCAAAAGGAGCCACAGCTGTGTGTGGTATAACCCAGAAAGCCTGTTTATCACAGAGCTGTTGGTAAAACTTAAGTTTCAGAGATTAACAATTAGTATCTCAAGACAAAGGGTCTTTCTTAATCATCTAATTTATCCCAAAATATATGTCTTGATTTCATAAGACAGGTTAGCATTAAATTTCAGACCTGACCTAACAAGTTAAAATCCTACCCCAGGCATGTGCTAGCTTTAGAAGTCTTTTGTGTTGGTGACAACATGAAATTGAAGTAAGGGTTTGTCATGTTGAATGGCATAGGAGGATCTGGAGTGATTTTTGTCACTGGCTTACACAGTTTAAACAGTGTAAGAAGAATCTGTCATTTTGTAATCTGTAACTTGAGAAAGGCAAACTACTAAAAGCAATCATTGGTTTCTTCCAGAGATGGTAGCTAGTCATTTAAAAAAAGATTTAAAATCAAATTGTCAAAACTGTATACTGGGACTAGCAAAGGAAAAATGTGAATGGTTTTGTTTGCTTTCTTGCTTTCCTGTAGAAAATTTGCCCCTTAAGCCAGAGTAAGGTTCCTTGAAGACAGTTGAGTACAGTGGGGAGTCTAGCTGGGGAATGAGAATATTCCAGCCTATTCTACGTTGTTCTCGACCTAATCTTTAATGCCCAGTTCATCTTTAAAGAGAGAAGATTAGCCAATGAAGTTAGTTATTAATCTAAATTTTCATGGTCCCTTCTGGAACAAATTCAGAAGTAGATGATTAAAATTTTATGTGACTATTTACTCTCAAACAGGATTAAAAAAAGACTGATCTGTAAGAAAATTAAATCAAAATACACTGAGTTTTTAAGTGCTTTTTCTTCCTGTTTTGAAGATACTCTCTTTTTCCCATTTGCTTTCTTAAGACATCTAACAAATACCACTTGTCAAAAATGACTTGCATAATTTGAGGGATAACTTGTATTGAGGGGGAGAAATATCTTTTCCTCTCCCATCCTAGTTTCATGGCCAAGGCCCCTATAACAAAAGACAGATTAACAAGAGAAGAGATTACAGATGCATTTAATGTAAGTTTTATGTGACCCAGGAGCCTTCAGAAGGAAGTGAAGACCCAAAGAAACGGTTAAACTTGTGTATTTTTATGCTAGATGTGAAGAAGAGTAGACAGTTGTGGAGAAATATGATAGGACAGAGGGTATGATCTAATGGTAATAAACTGGAGGAAACTTAGCTAGGCTTGTTTGTTTAGACTCTTTTATGTTCCTTTCCTCTGGGCATAGGGAGGGGGCACCTCTCACATGACCCACTAAGGGGAAGGTCAGAAAATCCTTCCTAAGTTTTATGACCTGCTTCAGGGAAGAAGAGCAGGGAAAGGTGAGCGTGACCTTCCTGCTTCTGCCGTTTCATCAAATACCAACATGCTGTATCTTGGGGTAGCCTGTCCTGGACCCCATCATTTACATTTAGAAACAAATAAAAATTTTGTTTGGTTTGAGATGGTCTCCTGATCTACAGGTCTTAATTGCTATTGTTCTGAGATTTTAAAAACAGATCATTTTTTTTAAATGCTTTACGCCAGCCCAAGTTAGAAGAGGTTCCTAAATATGTCCTTACTTTAAAGTGTGGTATTATTGTGGTTTTTGTAACACAGCATCATCTGGTTGAAAAACTAGATTGCAAAGAGCCCTGAGAGCTGTTAACAGGTTGGGTTTGTCCAGGCGATTTCAAAGCCCATCTGGAAGCTGCACTGTGCAAGTTGTGCCTCTGACCATTTTCCCAATTGGTAATTTTACCAGAGAGAGAAATTCACATTTTGTGCTTTTTGTGTGGCCTAAATAAGGAGTGCCAAGGCTTTCCGTTAACTGATCCATTAACTTTCTTCTTCCACAGATTGCTCAACAATGCTCCTTGATTAAAAGAAATTTCTCTTTTCCTCCAGTTATTCTGTGAATTGCTCTTTCTCCCAAGGGCCCCCACGAAAGGGAAACCCAAGCACAACCTCAGGGCAGGATTAGCAGCCTGGGAGGAGCCACTTTTTCTGTTCTTTGTGAAAGCTAGGCCTGTTCTGCACTTGAGGACAGGAGTTTATAAAACGGGGTAAAAATGATGGTCACCCCTTCCTTCCCTCCTTCCTTCCTTCCTTCCTTCCTTCCTCCCTCCCTCCCTCCCTCCCTCCCTCCCTTCCTTCCTTCCTTCCTTCCTTCCTTCCTTCCTTCCTCCCTCCCTCCCTCCCTCCCTTCCTTCCTTCCTTCCTCTTTATAGAGCCCTGATCGGGCTTGGAGTCCTGTGCAGATGGACCAGCCCCGGCCGTGCCCTCCTTCTCTGCCTCTCTCCATCCCTGGTTCCTTGTAGGTCAGGAGCCCAGTGGCCCCCAGCCGGGCCCACACCAGACTCCCCATTACTCCCCCAGGGGCCCCCTCCTTTCCACGCTTCATGGTGCCCAGTTTCTGTTCCCGTTCACTTTCCAGGAAACAGTCCCTACCTAAAATCCCTCGCGGGGAGGGGCAGGCTCCCATGTTTTATTAGAGAACTTAGCATTAAACTACAGTTTTCTATTTTAACCGATCTTCCCAGTTGTGAGATCCTTCACAGAAACACCCAGGTTTTACTCTCCATTGAATCCCTAGTTTCAGGCCTTGAAATCTGGCAGTTAGTCAGCAATTGTTGAATTGTCCAATTATTATTTCCATGCTATAGATAATGAAGCTGGGGAAATTATTCTGTTCCTGAGTACAGGCCAGGCCTCAAGTGCCCTCTTCTTTCAGATGTTAGGATAAGAGTTGAAAAGCTGTTGTAATTGAATGAACTGTGTAAGCACAATGCCACGAACTTTTAATTAGCTCTTACCGAAGTTCATATGGCTCTATGTGCCCATTATTAAACAGTAGTAGGACAACCAGTTTTTTATTGAGATAGAATTCACAGATCATGAAATTCACTCTTTTAAGATGTACATTTCAGTGGTTTTTAGCATATTCGAGTTTTGCAACTATCACCACAATCAATCTTAAAATATTTTCATTACAAAACTCTGCATTCCTGAGCCTTACCTCCTATCCTCCCAACCCCTCAGCCTCTGGCAACCACTGATTTACTTTCTGTCTTTGGATTTTCCTGTTTTTGCATGTTTCAAATAAATGATATCATACAACATGTGGTCCTTTGTGACTGGCTTCTTTAACTTAGCATAATGTTTCCAAGGTTCATCCGTGTTGTAGCATGTATTAGTATTTCATTTTTAATTGCTAAGTAATATTGTATTGTATGGATATGCCACACATTGTTTATTGAGTCACCGAATGATGGACATTTGGGTGGTTTCTATGTTTTGCCTATTATGAATAAGGCTGATGTGAACATTCATGCACATTTTCTTTTGCGTGCACGTAAGTTTTCATTTTGCTCAGGAATATACCTAAGAGTAGAATTTCTGGGTCACATGGTAGTTCTGTGTCCAGCCTTTTGAGGAACTGCCAGACTGTTTTCCAAAAGCAACTGAACCATTTTCAACCCAACCAACAGTGTATGAGGGTTCCAGTTTCTTTACACTATTGCCAGCATTTGTTACTGTCTTTCTGTTTATAGTAGATGTGAAGTAGTATCTCATTGTGGTTTAGATTTGCATTTCCCCATGACTGATGATGTTGAGCATCTTTCCATGCATGTGCTTATGGCCATTTATGTATCTTCTTTGGGGAAATGTTTAATCAGATCCTTTGGCCATTTTTAATTGGGTTGTCTTTTTATCATTGGGTTGTATTCTTTATATATTCTGGATCTTAGACCCTTACCATATATATGATTTCAAATATTTTCTCCCATTCTGTGGATTGTCTTTCACTTTCTTGGTAGTGTCTTTTGAAGGACTTCTTTTTTATATAAAACTAACTGAAGATACATCACTCATTTTATTCCACCTTTTAGTGATTGTTCATTCCAAATGACTGTCAAAAAGATGCTCTACTATTCTGTCTTTTTCTTTCTTTTCTTCAACTGTTTATTTGGACATAGTTTTAAACTTATAAAATGATTCCAAGAATAAGAACGATACAAAGCTCACATACCCTTTACCCAAATTCATCTTTTAATTTTTTGCTCCCTCTCCCTCCCACACGCAAATAGACGATTTTATTCTGAACCACTTGAGGGTAAGCTACATACATTATGACCTTTTAACTCTAAATGATTCACCGAGTTTTTCCTAAGAATAAGGGTAGTCTGTTAAACACAGTAAAGTTACCAACTTCAGTACATTTAACATTGATGTGATACTTTAATCTACTCTTCATATTGCAATTTTGTCAGTTGACACAATGTCCTTTATGGTATTTTGTTCTCTCCTCACATAGGATATAGTCCAGGATCAGGTATTACCTTTGAGTGAGAAAATTAATGTCTAAGTGTATTTCCTAAACACGTGCTTAGATTAGTACTTGTGGACCCTTTCCATTTTGAGTCAGAATTTCCAACTGGTCTCATCTGACCAGCTTAGGACTGGAAGGGTTCCATTTCCTGAGAGAAGGTTGGGGCTAGGGGGGGTGTGCGGGAACAATAGACTGGGATGGGTTAGTCTGCCTTTGAGAAAGAGATAGAAAAGCTGGTGTCAGTATCCAGTGTACCTGAGTTGACCTCCAGACGTCACGAACATATTGCCAGGTCTGTTCCCTCCTGGCATTGCTGTTTGTCGCGACCCCTGTTCACCCGCAGTGGGCGTCTGCACCTGCAGGTTCTGCTCCCTCCTCATGGAAATGCTGGGGTGGAGGAGGCAGCATAAATTCTCATTATCCTTTGATTCTTCCTGTTCCTGCCTGGCTTTCATTGAGCCCACTTAGTCTTTTTCCTGATGAGGAGGCCCAGGAAATGTTATACATCACCAGATTCCAAACTCTCAGTTCTAGCAATTCTGTTTTCAGATACAGAAAACACATTTACTATTTTTGAAAACAGGTGCAAAAGCTATTCAGAGTCAATTAGTAGTCATACTGGAGTGTACATTACGGTTTTCAAAGTGTTTTCTTGTTTCTTTGTTAAATGTAGTTATCTGTCCTCATAATAAACACTTATGAGGTAGATGTGGCACGTGTGATCTCCATTTTGTCCACAAGGAACTGTGGCTTAGGAGGCTGTTTTCACAGGGCTGCACATCCTAATCAATTGGTTAATTAGAATTCAGTATTGTGCATTTGGTAGGAATTGTTTTATATACCATTCAAGAATAATAAACATTTACAACCTAGATTTTTAATGATCTGAGACAGCAGAGAAGTATATAAAAAGGTTAGCCTCCTGAGCATTTAATTCTGCAAGGGAAGGGATGGAGGGAAATCTCATCTGCAGAGATAAGAGCAGCTTAAGGGTATCTTAGATGGGATGCTGCCCAGTACTCCTGGAGGCTTAATAATCACAGTTTCCATCATTCCAAGCCATGGAATATTTCTGCTGCATACGTAGAATATTCTATAGAAACTTAGAAACTCTATTACAGGACAAATGCTGTACAGTATTGAAGATGCCAGTTGTCTATATTATTTTCTCCCAACAATTTTGTATGAAAATTTCAAACAGAAAAGTTGAGAACATTGCACATCGAACACCTGCATCTCACCTCCATCCTCCTGCCCCCATCTAGATTCCGCAGTTGTTAACATTATCCTACATTAGTTTTATCGCATATCTCCAGGCTATTTTTGATAATATTTTGTTAATATAGACATTAAGCATCTTTGATGTTTTGGATGGAAAGGACCCTGCAGTCTTTTGGTGGCTAAATTTACTTTCATTTCTCAGAATGCTTTTGAACCTTGGGCACATGGGGCAGAGCTGACAGCAGAGGCCTTGACTCTTACGCTCACATCACCTGAGCCCACCACACATGCGTTCACATGTCATGGCAACCCTGTGGGGGAGGTATCAGTGTGGAGATACCAAGATTATCCCCCTCCCCCCTTTTTGACCAGATTAAAAGAAACTGTCCCAGAATGAGCTTTGGTGGGGCAAAGGTATATTTTGGAATGCTTTTAAGGGTGGGTGGGGTTGAGCTTGGCAGGGTGAGGTGAGTGTGGTGGTGTAGTTATCTAGCATCTTTTCTGCTCCCTGGAGATAGTGTTTTTCCATGTTGGACCTCTCAGTGGCTTAGTCCAAGTTTCCAGAAATAGAAAATAAAATAATTGTAAAAGTCCCTCAGCTAGTTTGAGCTGTGGTGTAATATCTGCCCTAAGTCATTTTATTGCCTTTCCAAGATTTTTAAACTGTTTATCCTTTTCTCTGCCTCTTCTAAAAATGGAGGCAATGACTTACTAAAGAGGTTTTCATGAGACGTAAGAGCTACTTTAATACTTAATTATCTAAACTTAAATTCAGCATAGCAATGCTGAAGGTTAAGGAAGAAGTTTTTGGTACTTTTAGGTAATAAGGGAGATAATTATAAGCTTTCAGCTCAAGGTCAAGATAAATATAAATCTGGAGGAGGAAAAAAAAAGTCTAGCTTCTTATTAGTAGGACAGTGTTCTCATTTGAGAAGACATTAATTCCTGATTTGAAGTGGACATCAATTCTGTTTGTTTCAAGTTCTTGCAGCCTGTCTCTCAGGTGGGAGAGCACAGCTAATTCTTGGGGTAAGTGGCCTCTTCTGTAAGAATAAAGCCTGGCCCAAAGAGAGCTTTAAGTGGACTGCCCCTGAAATCAGGAGGTTGGGAGATGCATTTGGTTCTTTTCTTTCTCTGCCTCACTTGGGTTTTTCTAAAATCAAGACACAAACAAAATGAAATTGAAAGGGTGTCAAAAGGACATGGCAGATTCAGTTGGTTTGTTCAGAATGTCTTTCCTGTCTTTCCTTTTTGAAGTTACAACAGTCCACGAGCAGGAGCAGAGGAGAGCTGGTGGGAGGACAGGGGACAGGTGGCTCGAGGGCTCAGGTTGAGTTCCTCTACCCCTGACCACTGGGTGGCAGGAGGGGTGGGGGGAAGGCTGATGGTTTGGGTAGGGATGTTCTGAAAAATGCATTAGCCTTTGCATTTAGGGCTTTTCAAAGGAGAATTTACTACTGAATCAAGTCAATGCCAGGTGCATCACCCTGTGTTCCGCATTCCCTGTGTCAGGGAATACATCTGTAGCTTAAATGATTTTCCTTGGAACTGAAGTACGTGTTGGATTTACTGTGGTACTTTTCTGTTTTCCTGAAGTCCTCCACTTGAAGAATAGAGTGCCCAGGAGTGAGGGAATAATATGTTATCAGAATTAAGAGGGGAAAAGAAAATAGAGCATAATTCACTTTGAGGAAGACTTAATGTGCCCTAGTTGAAGAGAACTGCAAATCTGTGAGAGCCATGAGACTAAAGAAATGGCAAGTTCTTGAATTAGGAGGCTAAATATTAAAGTGTGTCCACATTAATTTGGAAGTTTAGATCAGCTGCAGTCAAAATCCTTATTTGATTGACAGTGGGGAGGGGCACGTGGAGTTTGGATTTGAAAATCCGTTAGAGGAGGAGAAACTGAGTGCTCCTGTTTTATTTGTGTGTGTGTGTGTGTGTGTGTATACCTATATAAAAATCTGTAGTAATTAGAATATTACAATACTGTTAGCAGACCAGAGTTACAAAGAGATTATCCAAAAACAAGTCCAATTTTCACATAAACATTAATATATGTAAAAAGCCTTTACAAATCAAAGGGGAATGAAGGGAAAATTTATTCAACAAATGGTTAGATCTTCATCTCACAACAGAATAAATTTAAATGAAATAAAGAGCTAAATATCTGTTAACCACACACACAAAAATAAGCCAGCAATAAAAATCTACAGATCATATAAATCATTCCTTTAGTAATGGTCATTATGAAGAATAGATGTCAGTATGGAAAAATACTTATAGTACCAAATGATATGAAATATGGATTGCAAGAAAGTCAGAAATGACTGACATGCTTTATTGCTGATTGTTTTAGAGGATCAGGCATAGATTTTTTTGGTCCGTTTTCCACGATTTGTGATATGGTTGGAGTACTTGTTTGAAGAAAAATGTATTTATAATAATATGCTTTAAGTTACATTCATTCCTACTTTTAAAAGTGTCAGGCAGTGCTTTTTATGTGTAAATCAGTTGAATGTTAATCCATCCAAATAGAAATGATTTCAAGAGGGATTTATTCTGGTTAATTGGGGTCATTAGTTGAAAGACACTGTTCATGTTGAAGATAACACCAGGTGGGACGCGGGGCTGTAACGAGAGTGAGAAATACCAGGGCTGCTCACTGTGTTTTTGCCTCGCTGGCTTATCAGGGCTGGACTTCCTATTTCATATGCTTTGAAAGAGATTGTTTCCACAAAGTGCATCTGTGACTGTTAGAAAGATCTCGACATAACTTAGATTGATTGTGCAATACAGCCATAAATATGCCCTCTGTTCCCCAGTGACCGACCTCCCCACCCTTTCACCCTCCTTGTAAATCATGGGCATTCACAGCGCTCTCAGTGATTCCAGCTGGAGAGGAGGGATCTTACTGTTCACTGCAGTCTCCCGGTCCCAAGTTTTACTCTCTCAAACCACTGAAACATTAACAGTAACTGCTCACAAGGAGACAAAATTATTTCCTTTTACTTCTTCAGTGCACATCTGGTGGAGGCCCTAGTAAGCAGTGACAAATAGAAAAGGCCAGGAGCTGGAAAGAGTAAAAGTAGACAGATTTGGGTGGTACAGGTCGGCTAATGATCCCAGGTGGACTGGAGTGTTCTAGCTGCATTTTCTTCGTGCTCAGCCTCAGAGCAGAGAGCTTTCCAGGTGTCAGCCTACCCCTTACTGTTATGTGGCTTAAGCGCCTGGATGCAGAAAGGGTGTGGACGTTAGATTTCTCCAATGTTTCATCTTCCACTAACATCTACAGGGCAAATGCTGCATAGTCCAGAGAATCAAAATGGGATTAGAACTTCATGTTTCTGACTTCCAATCAGCAGGAATTTATTTTTGAAGCCCAGGTTGCTCTATGATTTGTAGTGTGAGATATAAATATCTTAACCTATTGTTTTCAGTTCCTATTTGTGTATGATTTTTGGAGGGACCGTCCATAATAGGTAGTTGAAATTCACATTTCCCCGACCCCCACCACCTAATTTTACCCAAATATGTTTATTTCCTCTTTCCCTAAACTCATGGCCCAAAGTTACTAAATAGTTGCCAGATTGGACTGACATGCATTTGATTTTACTGCTCTACTATTGTATACCTTCTTTATTGTCGAGTCCACACCATACTGAAATGACCTAAAATCAAGAGAAAAGGAGGAGCTAGGAGGAACGAAAGGAAGCCCTAATCTGTTTCAGAGCCCTAGGGCTTCATAGGTAACCTTGAAGATGGAAAAAGTCATTGCCCATTTTATTGAGGTTGTCATTTGCAGTAAAATATTACAGTACAGACAGATTATGATGTTGCAACCAATTAGCAATAAAGAGAAGCTTTTTAACATACAAATTAATTAGATTTTAAGATTTTAGCATTGGGAATTAACGAAGGCCTCTCTTAAAGGCTTCTACTGAAGACATTCCTAAATCAACTCTTGGTCAGATAAAGTCCATGAAGCTGAAAACTGAGATTAAGTGGTATGGCTGTTATCCTTCAACTGCCAGTGCAGTTAGAAGGCTTTGAAACTTCGTGGGCCTTTCTACAAACTTTCCTAAGTACTGGGAAATGAAGTCTTCCAAGTAGTTATATCCTAAACGGAATTTACAGACCTCAAATGGTGAATGTGCCAGTATGTTTATACTGGGAGTGGCAGTTCTCTCCAAACAAATAACCATTCTCACTGCTGTTTTTTCTGGTGCTAGACCTTACTGCGGTTTTTCTCTGACTGGCCAGAGAAGCAGGTGTTGCTGCTTGAGCAGATGAAAAGGCTAATAAAGCTCCATAGAAGTGCTTAGATAAACTAGCATTGTTTTTCTTCTTGGAGCAAGCACTTTGAGCCAAGTTTTTGGGTTTTTTTCCTTTAGCTTTTTGGATATATTGACATTCATGTATGTGTAAAGTAACGTGTTGGGCCTAAAAAGCTGGTGAATTGAATTGATCTTTTGAAATAGTTGCTAGCTGTGAGGTACATGGTCATAGGTACGAAGAGAACTGGTGTAAATTCCTCTGCAGAAGCGGTGGCTGCCACCACCCAGGATGAACTGTAAGGGGCAATACTGCTAGGGGATCTTCAGTGCACATTGCAAGGTTCCAAGCCACACTCCCTGGGGGAATGGTGACAGTCCGGGAGAAGTGGCAGCTGAGTGTGCCGCCCCTTCCCACCCCGCCTTTGTGGAGAACACATCTACTGGGAAGATTTTGATTTTCTTTCCCGTGTCTCTTTAGTTATCTCCACAAGGTTTTGAGGCCTTTCCATGCTATATTGGGTTCTTGAGAAATTTCAGAGCAACAGAGTACTATTGGCAGAATCTTGTGTATTCTGGTGCTGCTGGATAAGAGGTGTTTCAATCAGATCTTTTTCTGTTTTCCCCCATACCAGCAGTGGAAACATCTATTGGAAGGAAAGGGTTGGGTTCTCTGATGAGAAATCTCAATTCAGAAACAAATCCAGATCTGCTTTTACTAGATACTTACCCTGGGTTTTCCTTTCAGAATAGCCTCAGTTGTTAAAGGAAAGCCTCCCTGTCTTTGCCAGAGCAGTAGTTGACATGTCCAGAAATGTGAAGGCACCGCCCAGTCTCTCCCTTCCCCCGTGTGCTTATTGGCCTCACAGAGGGGTTTGCTGTAAGGACCCAGGGCAAAGGGGTCCTGAAAAGCCTTTGGTTGGTGAAAACATTGTATAGGTATAAAATAATTGGTTACTTGTGTAGAGTACTTTTCCTGATCTCTTTCTTATGCTTTTTGTTTTTCCTATATCGTAAATTACCTGTTTTAAAAGAAAGGGTGAGATAGCATGATTTTAATAATGTGTCTAGCTCTAAAGTTATGAGATAGAGAAAAATCATGATTTGCCCAAAGTCACAGTTATTTAGGTAATTCTTAATAACTAGAATCTTTTGGTTGGAGGAAGATCTTAAAGGTGACCTATAGTTAGCCATTTGTCTGATGTGGAAATCTTCTGTCTGGAGCTTCCTGGCCACATGGTCACGAAGCCTGTGCTTGAACACCCCTGAGACACCTTTCAGGGAGCCCTGTTCTATGTTTGGGCAGCTCTAATTGTTAAAAAAGTCTCCTTTATGTTGGGCTGAAGTCTATTCCCCACGTCGTTCCCCTTGGGGCCATGTAGTACAGGTCTACTTCCTCTTACAGAAGACAGCCTTTTCAGTATTGGACCACGGCACTGTTCTCTGCCCTCCTCCCTTACCCCTTCCTTCAGCCACTACCAGGAAACATGGCTTTGAGTCTCTCTGTCATCCGTGGAATTTGTCCCAGCTTATACATAGCCCCTTTGAAAGGAGGTGTGCAGAACCTGATTCTCCCAGTGTAGTGTAATCAGTACTTATCATCTCCATCTTCCCAGTGACACATTTTTATTATGATAGCCAAAACTTGCATTAATGTTGCTTTAAACTGACTTGAGGTTACTACAAAGTGAATCTAAATACCAGTTATTTTCAAATAAAAGAAAGGCGAGGCAAGACTTAATACCAGCAGGTTTTTAAAGTTTTAAGCATAAGGACCTTACACCTGGTGTTATATTGTAGCTCCTCACCCCCGTTTTTTTTTTTTTTCTTTTAATATGTCATTTCAGCTTGTTAAGCTTTGGAGATTCATATTCTGTCAGTGAGAATTGTCCTTCCTTTTTTTGATATTTCAGAGGACTTTGTTACACCTTTATTAGAGCTTTTACGACATTGTATTATAGCTACTTACGTGTCTGTCCTCCATTCAGGTATGAGTTACACCTGAATAGTAATCATGTCTCACCATTATTTCTCTTTTCTCCCCAAAACTTATAGCTCATGGTAAGTGCTTAATACATTTTTTTAATGAATGAGTTAAAAATATTCATGTACTGAGATTCTGCATATCAATAAGTTATTTTAATAAATATGCATAATTTGATTATTTGAATATTTTTATAAAAACTTCTTTAAATATATAAATTTATGTTTATATGAATCAATAAATACACATTATTTATTATTAAATAAGTTACTTATTAAGTAAGTTCAAGAGGACACTGCCTAGATGCTGTTTTGCATCTCCCTAGAAACTTTTCCCTGGGCTATTGATCCATTCTTTGGTATTCTTTGTAAAATGAGGTTCATTCCATTGTGAATTCACCTAATTTTATAATTAGTTCTGTTGTGACATTACATATGTGTTCCTAAAAATCACTATGGTATGTGCAGTGGTAAAATTAAAACCATAGGGTTCCGAGCACTTTGGGAGGCTGAGGCAAGAGGATCACTTGAGTCCAGGAGTTTGAGATTGCAGTGAGCTGTGATAACCCCACTGTTCTCTAGCCCGGGGTGACAGAGTGAGACCCTGTTTCCAAAAAAAAAAAAAGAAAGAAAGAAAGAAAAAAACCCATAGGACTTATGGGAAAAATAGGTTTAGGGACATAAAAATGTAATCACTGACAAATTTGAAAAAGAAAAGAAGAGGAACCTAGTAAAAACAGTAACTTAGTTTTACACGTTAAATGGTTAAGAAATACAGAAATGCTACAGTAACTATGGCATCTACCTTTTATTATAAAAAGCCTGAAGTTTGCTTATGAAAGTGAACATTGGAAGGGTTCCAGCTGGTAGCTATTGTGGAGTGTTGGAAGGAGGCTTATCTGAAATTGGAGACAAAGTTGTAACATCAGATATGAATTGGTGAGATTCATAACACACAGTGAACCTGAGGAAGATGATGGATGTTTGAAGTGTATACATTTAGTATCTGGTTTAAAAATGAAATTTCACCTTTTATCATTTATTTACATGTGTGCGATTTGATGTGGGCTTTAGTTTAAAATAGACTAACGTACCAGTAGAACCACAGACTTTTAGAACTAGAAGGTAAGGCTGGGCACAGTGGCTCACACCTATGATAATAACACTCTGGGTGGCCAAGGCAGGAGGATTACTTGAGCTCAGGAGTTCAAGACCAGCCTGAGCAAGAGCAAGACCCCATCTCTACCAAAAATAAAAAAACTAGCCGGGCATCATGGTGTGTGCCTGTAGTCCCAGCTACTTGGGAGGCTGAGACAGAAGGATTGCTTGAGCCTAGGAGGTGGAGGTTGTCGTGAGCTGGGCTGATGCCACAGCACTCTACTCAGAGCAAGGGAGTGAGACTCTATCTCAAATTAAAAAAGAACTAGAGGGTATCCCAGAAATTAGGAGGCCCAGCCTTCTCTCTGATTCAGATGAAGAAACCAAAGCTCCGAGAGGTGAAGTGATTTACTTGGTCACTTGGCTAGTGGCATAGCCAGAACTTGAACCCAGTTAATTTTAGAACTGCAATATGTTGCCTTTCAAAAGTATCATATCAGTCTATTCATTTAGAGAGAAATCTAAACTGAACTCATTGTTTCAGCTTTTCAGTCTATTTAGTGAATTTCACCAATCCGGTTACTATTCATAATAAGCTTCCCGTTGTTTTATTTTGTTTCTTTAAAAAATCTGGTGCTACACAAACTCAGTGAATCAGCTCTTCCTTAGAGTGTGTGCTGTATAAATACATATCTTTGTTAAGGCAGGCAGAATATTGTATTTCTTTGTATACAAAAAGATTTAAGCACTTGCCATGAATTAATCCGGGGTTTTGAGGGAAAAACATCCCTGGTTATGTTTGTGTGATTTGTGGTACATTCCTGAGGATTAAGATGTCATTGCCTCTAGGCAGGGCATGCTTTCTTCTCCAGTTGGTGGGTTTTGTTTTGTTTATTTACATCTATTTCTTCCCACCCCTAACATTGATTGATTTGAGAGATGTACCTGACGTGCACCTTCATACCAGGCCCAGAGTCTTCCCTGGGGACCCTTACAACCCATTGGCCTTGGCCACTTTGCCTGGCAACAATAGTCATTTCTAGTACATAGGAATTTGAAGCAAAAAACTGTCCGGTGGCACTTTAAGAGAGCAGAAAAGGCTGGTTAACAGTTTGGGTAAATAGTTATCTCCTCCCACCCTTTTTTTTTCTTTTTTTTCCCAAAGAGAGGAAATAAACAATGTATTTCCAGCCCCTAGTGTTTACAGAGAATTTTCAAATTGTTCTCACTTTTTAGTCCAAAAAGTTCCTGGGAAACAGGTTTTATTTTTCTTTGGGGGATTTTTGAATTCTAGGCCCAGTGCTTTGAAAACACCAAACTTCAACTGAAATCATTTTTCTGAGTGTGGTTGTTGGGAGAAACTAATACATAGATAGGAGTAAATCAGGATGTAACTAGTTAAAACAACTACCAATATAACAACCAATATGACTAGTTAAAAATAGATCTTTTTAGCCATGTGTCTGTGGTGAAGTGTGCTTCTGTATTCAGTGGCCCTCTGAAGCCACCAAGGTTATGGGAGTGCACATCCCAGTTTGGGGACATTGGCTTAATGTTGTCTGTTTCATCTTGCCTTTTCTGGGCTACTTCCTCCTATTGTTTAGGTGAGAATTTCAGAATGTCTTTCAATTCTGCTTTAAGACTAAAAGCCTTCCTTGGTGCCTTGACAGGGAGGGAATTTAAGGAAAAGGCAGTTTTAAATTCAGTTAGCCAGTGTGGCTTTTGTGAACACAGGGCCACAGTGCAGTGCCACATGGCTGCTGGGTATGTGCTGTTGTTGGACTGATGAGTAGGTTCAGTACCATAGACGAGCTGAAGAAAGATGACGGGATTGAGGTGGAAAGAACAACAAGAACTTGAAGAGCCTGTCATTTAGCTTCTGACAGCGCCTTTGTGTCTTTGTACAGTTGAAGTGCTTGACTGACACACGCAAGCCGTCCCTTGGCAGTAGTCTCGTCTTCAGAGTGGTGCTTCTCTCCCGCAGGAGGAGCTTTTACCTCGTGCAGAATCACCATCTCATCTGTAAACGATGCTTATGTGCTTGTGGGCAGGTGAAGGAGCTGAGGACAAGGAGTTTCTCCAGGATCGCTCCTCCAAGTGTTCTCGAGTTGATGTGGCGTATCCCATCTTGCTGTCTTTTAACCACCCCTCAGAATTCTGTTGCAGTGATGGATTTCAGGTCCTCCTTAGGAAAATTGTGATTTGAGTATTAAATTTCTAATTAGTAAATTTTTTGCAGCTTTAAAAAATTAACTCTTACCCTGTTCATTTTAAAAGAAGTCCTTATTTTTTAAGTCTTTATTTTATAATCTCCTAGTTTGACTTATGGCGTATATCCCAGCTGTATTTTGCTGTCATCACAGAGATTTTTACTGTGTCAGGACGAAGCCCCTCAACCCTATGTACTTAGGGCTTTGCCGTTCAGACATCATTCCTTCTAGCATTCATTGCTCCTTTGTGTTTTGCTACTGTTTAATTTTTCTATTAATATTTAGTTTTTAGAAGTTCTCTTTGGCTAATTTTTAAAAGATTTTCTTGGTTTGCTTATAATGAGCATATTAAGTTGTCTGCTGATGGCACAGTAATTTCACTTTGTATCACATTTACGGATTTAAACCTGTTCTGCTGAAAATCTAAATACTATAGAAAGTTAAAAATAAAAATCCTGACACCTCCCCATAACTAATCCCCAGGGGTAACAGCTTAATTTTTTTTTTTTTTTGCTTTTTCTATGTACATAAAAGTATATTTGTAACTCATGAAGTCTATAGACTACTGTAGATCCAGCATGCATACAGTAGGCATATAGCTAAAGAGATTTTGCTACCATTGGTTATTAATGTAGCTCTCCTTTAACACTATTTGCTTTTGATTGCTCTCTATTTTTGTTACACAAAAATAACCAAGCTATTGGAACCTTTTGTGATTTAAAATAGAACATTAGTTTTATTATATATTGAAAATGGATCCTTAAACTTCATAATGGTTTCCAATTATTTTACATTTGCTTGTGTTATCTACTATTATTTTACTGCAGTATAATGTCTAATTACGGAAACGACTCCAAGGAGACATGATTTTTCTGGCTTGATGTGTAATTGTTTATTGAGTATTTTTCTCATTATGGTGATTTTTTTTTTCCTTTTGAATTGCAGTTATAAAGGAACTTAGATTTTGTAAATTGATTATTATGTAGTTAAAGAAATCAACTATTTATCAAGTGCTCACTCTGTGGAAGGCATTGTGTTCAGAATTTAAATGCAAAGATTTAAAGAGATCCCTCCTCAAAAAATTAGTTTTGTGAATTAAAATATGAGTAACAATAAGCTTTATTGTTCAGTACAAAAATATTTAATATTTTATAATAAAATATAATTAATTGGTTATATAATAAAAATAATTTATTATTTGTTAATACGAAAGTAAGTACCTGTTAAGTCCCAGGGATATGGAGTATAGAAGTTCCTTAGAGGGGGTGGCTCCCAGGGGCTGTGGTGGCAAAGGGGCTAAAATACAGGATTCTGAAGTGCATCTCTGAAAAGGGGAGAGAGCAGGAATGGGGGGAGGGCATTTGGAAGGCGGTTCAATGCAGCAGGGGCGTGCAGAGGAGCTGG
The DNA here is from genome assembly GCA_963574885.1 of Lepilemur ruficaudatus. NCBI lineage: Eukaryota > Metazoa > Chordata > Mammalia > Primates > Lepilemuridae > Lepilemur > Lepilemur ruficaudatus. Next base: position 89,988 of record CAUYRT010030266.1, read on the forward strand.
GAGTTGATCCTCTCTGTGATGAGAAGCCATTGGAGAGTTTTAAACTGGTAGTGGACAGCATGATCTTTTTTACATTTTAAAAGCTCACTCAGGCTGCTAGGGGGACAGTAGATTCTGCTGCCATTGTTTTATTTGTTTTAAATGGCATTGCATAAGCAGTAATTCACCCATGAACCACTGGTTAATGTAAGGGGCAACGATTGATGATTGATTTTCCGCTCAGATGATGGGGACAGGCCAGAGTTGGGGTGGGAGGGAGCGGGCTTGTTTTAGTCCTGTTGAGCTGGGGGTGATGGTGGGACAGCCAGGCTGTCATGGTCCTTGGGCCATTGAAGAAGAAACAAGTGAAAGCCATATTGCCTTCTGCCGTTCTTTTTCGAAAGCATCTCTGAAGATGAAGTTCATGTATGTGCAGGAAAGTTTAAGTCATTATGACAGTATATATCCCAGGCTTCAAAATTGGTTGTCTGACTGCATTTGCCTTCCATGAATATAATTGTAAGTAGAAGGCAGCACTGCTGTTTTGTATACTTATTCCAGCTCTAACCAAGGATAGGTAAAATTTCCTGCTGTTTATTTCTGAGGCTAGTTTGAAGTTTCTAACAGGTGGATGTCATCACCATCTTCGCTTCTTCCTAAAACTTACAGATATACAGCTGCAAAGTTTATATTTCAGTGTTTTTCCTTTTTCTATGATAAATTGAGAATAATGAAATGAAATAATGGCAAGAGATTTTATCTTCCTACAAAGTATTTTATTACGTGGATGGTTTGTAGAAAATCAATTTAAGGGCTGGGCACAGTGGCTCACACCTGTAATCCTAGCACTTTGGGAGGCTGAGGCTGGAGGATTGCTTGAGGCTAGGAGTTTGAGACCAGCCTGGGCAAGAACGAGACCCTGTCTCTACATAAAATAGAAAAATTAGCCAGACATGGTACGTACCTGTAGTCCCAGCTACTTGGGAGGCTGAGGCAGGAGGATCATTTGAGCTCAGGAGTTTGAGGTTGCAATGAGCTATGATGATGCCACTGCACTCCAGCCTGGGCAATGATGCAAGACCCTGTCTCAAAAAATAAAAAAATTAAAAAACCCCCAAGGATTGGTAGACCTATTCTTTAAAAACGATAAACTACTTCAAATACAGGGAATAGCACAATGCTCCCTGTCATCCACTTTTTAAAAACCTCTTCTGGCTTGACAGTTATCATGGCTGGAGATAAGCAGACTTATTTCTTCTGTTCCTAAAGATTATTATGTATAAAGTCATTTAGTGTAGGGACTCTTAGTTTATTTAAGATGTAGCATTTATCAAAATTTCTGCAAATCAAGGGGGTAGTGTTCATTAACTTATCAGCGAGGTATTTTATAAGATTGAGTTCTGGAAAGGTGAAGGAAAATAAAGAAGCGATGTTCTTCCAAGGAGTATGCTACCAACATCTTTTTCATGAACTCGTGGAATCTCAGAAGTTATCTAGTCCAGCCCCCTTTTCACGTGGTCGTTCAGCATTCTCTTTGACACATCCAGTAAAGAGCAGGTTGTTCTCCTGTAAGGTAGCCCGGTTCATGGCAGGCTGAAATTCTCTTCTACAATATATATCCTTTGGTCCTGGTTCTGTCCATGGTGCCATTTATAATAAATCTACTTCCTCTTCTATATGACAACCATCAGGTCCTTAGAAGTGGCTCATAGCAGGCTTGGGGCAAGGCTCTGTAACTCCCTTTTCTACATGGGAAGTCTCCAGTGAATCTCCATGGAGCCAGGATCAGGAAGAGCGCCACAAACAGGAGTTCACTGTTTGCTGACTTTCACGAATATATTACATACTGGGGGCAGCTCCTGATCTAGTGAACAACACCAACACCTTCCACCATGCTATCCTGTACAGTTTACACACCAGTAGAGAACCTATCCTCGGAAGGAAAGAGAGAAATAATTTCCAAGGTTGGGTCTTGGGAAGTGGAGACGTAAAAGGATTGGCAACCCTGTGGACAGCATCCCTCAGCAATGGTGCTTGCCCAGGCTCTGTAACACTCCGAGTGGTGCCATAGAACAGTGCTTTGCACACTTGAACGTGCACGGACAGGGTCTGGGAGTTTACCTGCCTGACAAGCTCCTGGACGATGCTAGTATTGCTGGTCTGTGGACCACACGTGAAATAGTGGGGTTGTTGAGTACACTGGAGTCATAGTGTGAGGTGGTGGACAGTTGGGACTAGAAAGGTCAAAACTCAGAGAAACTGCCAAAGCCCCCTTTTCTCTGCTCCTCCTCCTTTAACTAAAGAATCAAAGGCTTCATGATACCAGAAAAGAAAAGCTTCTTTCATGGATTCATTCTGGAGGAATCTCTGGTGCTCACACATAAGCTAGTCAGACAGATTGCAGGGGGTTGGCAGCACCCAGGTCCCCTGGGCTGTAGCAGGTTGAATGAACAGACTTGAGAAGTTTGTCGTCTGTCCTTGGGAGTGCAGACAGGCATTTCTGAATTCTAACAGAGCATTCACTGCCAAAAGATGTTAGAAATTTCCCAAGGCAAAGCTGCTTCTCACAGTGAACTGTTGGGAACAGGACAGGAGTGATGTCGGGAAAACAGTAATTACTTTTAGGGTGCTTGATGAAGCTCCTATACTATACTCCAAGCGTCACCTGTGTGAACTTGATAGAACATGGACCAAGGTCGCTGGTACTGCCTGTGGCAAGTGACCACCCCCTCCTCCTCTGCAGCTGTAGTCCACATGCCTGGGTTGTGTATGCTTGCTTCCTCCCTCCCCCACAGAACTGAAAGAAAGAGTCACTGCCATAGGCATCATCAAGATTTGATTCACTCCTTTCTACGAGGGGAAGTTGGGACCTTCCTTTTGATGCCTGGACCCTGATAGGAAGATGATCTTGAGGGAAAAGAAGTGGGATGATGAATGGTACAAGTTGACACTTCATTTGAGAGGGATAATAGTTCTTGCAGTCTCCAAAGCACTGAGAGCAAGCTAGTGATGACTAGAGCTTTTACCAACCAGAAGCTTCACAAGCACATCACAGCCCTGCATGCAAAGGGTTAATAAGATACTGGGGTGTGGGGAATATTTGTGTGTAGGGCCAGAGAGCTAAGGAAAAGCCTAGGATGGCCTTGAAAAATGGAAATGCTTATATTTCAATGCCCTGCCCGGCCTCTTTTCTAAATGGGTCTCAGTGGTGGTCTAATATGTGCCCCACGTTGAGATCAGACAGAATCATAGTGTGCAAAACCGGAAGGTAGGTGACTGATAGTATTTAAGTAGGTCTTTGCTGCTGGTGGCTTTACCATTACCCTTAAGAAAAATCATCTTTGGCAAAGTTAAAAGTGTTGAAACTAGGATTTGACCTAGAGCCAATCATTTGCCAGCTTTAATGGGCACACTGACTTAAGAATTTTTGCTTCAGGTGGTGACAACTTCATGATTATTGCCCTTTTGGGCTGTGGACGTGAGATCCCCAGGCGATGATGTTAGAGTGGGCAGAGGGCAACAGTATAGTAAGGAAGGTGTCAGATCTATAAATTCACCCCATCCTTCATGCCTTGTTTCTCATGTCTGGTCTCTGCATATCCCAGCATTCCGCTGATGTTGGCCTCAGACTGAAACTTGTGGTCAGTGCAGTGGTAGCGTGTTACAGATAAAAGTGCCTTACCATTGATAGATAATTCAGAATCAATAAAATATATCATCATTAACTGTGATTATTTAAGCTTATCCCTGAGCCTTATAGATAATAAAAACTGAAGTTTAAGACTACAGGTTTCCTGACTGCCAGTTCCATTTTTTTTTTTCTTCTTCTTCCTCCTCCCCCCACACCCCCCCCCAAGGCTGTGGGATAACATTGTTTCTTCTGTACTGTGTTCTACATCCTTAGGCACCAGCTCCTAGAAGGCAGGGGCTGTTGCTCCATATCCTCAGGGCCTAGCTCAGTGCCAGGTATATGAAGCGACATAATTAATCTTTTCCTCATATGAAGTAAAAAACACAAGGATTTTATGTGACCTTGACATTATTGGTTTTTTAAAGACTTTTTTAGGCTCTCATGCCCACCCCAATAGATCACAGCCTATTTCTCTCATTCTTTGAATAATTTTAATCCTTCATCTACGTGGTCCTTCATTGCTCTTACTTGCTAAAAGACTGCAAAAGAAATAAAATGGTCACAAGCCCAGGCTGACCTTTAAAGGTTCTTTGTTCTGTAGGCTGAAGCCATTCAGGTGGCCTCCAATCTCCACAGGCAAGACGATGGTCGATAACCCCCTTGAAGGTGGATTTTTTTGGTCCTGAGGCATCATGGGCATATGCATGAGGATTGATGCTTTTTTGTTGTGGGTTTAGGAGGCATAAACTTGAAACAAGTTTAAGTACACTCAACTGCAGCATGTTGCTTTTTCTTTAATCCCTGGCAGATTAACCCCTATCTTGGGCTAATCTGCTAAACTAAATTGTAGCCAAACTACCTCCTCTGACAGCAGCCTCTAATCTGCTGGACTGCACACAGCTTTCCCTGTGGGCTGCTGGTGTTTTGGCACACGTAATGGCTATTTTTTCCTATTTAGGATTTTGCTTTTCATAGGAACCCTGGAGGCCCTCAGAGGCTTGTGATACAGACTACAGCCCAGAGTTCAGCCTCCCAGATGGTAATTAATGTTTACATAACATGACAAGCACAAAATGGAATCTCTTTGAGCCCTGCCAAGCACCCATCATTCCCGTGATCTCCCACTCTTGCAGTGTTTGAAAATTAATTTGCCTTGAACAAACAGTGGGTTTTCTTCAATTTATTTGTACAGTTTCAGTGACCGAGAAGAAGAGCTGCAAGACTGAATGTCATCCTTCCATTCGTTCAAGTAATTGAATCTGCTAATGGAACAAACTGGTCTCTGTTTAATGATTTGAAGAAAAGAGGGAGAGGAGGAAAATAAAGAGAGGTGTATGTTAGAGAAGGTGGACTTTTTCTGCAGAACACCATGGGAATGCGGAGTTTTGGAGATAGACTCTAAAACTGAGGGGAGTAGAAGTATTGCTATGTTATTAATAATTCACTAGTGCAGTTTGTGTTTTAATAAGTTACGTACAAAATTTGCAGTCTTTGCTAAAGAAAGATTTTGTTTGCGGTAACAGACAAGTGAAGCTGTTTGAGTAGTGGACGTTGCTGCTAGCTTGAGATAATTACATGTTGATTCACAGAAATTTAGTGCTTCATATGTTTCTGGACTTCTCAGTGTCGAACATTTCAGTCCTTTAGTAACGTCCCCATTGTAATTTACAGTCTGGGTTGTTTTTCTTGTTTGGCTGCAATCTTCAGTCCTGTGTGGGGAGGTCTTTGTGGCTCTGTCATTTGCACAGACGAGTAGTAAAGTTAACTAGAAGATGGAATAATGTAAAAATAGGACATGTCCATTTCTGGGTGAGATGGATCAAACATTCAGAAAGATATAGATGGATGGATGGATGGGTGAGAGGATACGTTGCCTAATGGCTAATGCCCCACGTAGTTTTTTGATGTCTTTGAACTTTGTTCAGGTTTGCTGCAGTAACGACCTTGTGGTGAGTAAGCCCTATTAGGATTTTCTAACCTAAGTGTAAAGATGCATAAAGACTAGAAGTACAGAAGCTGTCCCTTGGAGAGTTTTGTTTTTTTGCTTTTCCCTCTCTTCCTCCTCCTCCACCATCAATATTCACCGTTTCCTTTCTGCTAAAATACACCCAGGTAGAACAAGTTAGAAAGGTTGAAGAAGAGTTGGAAGGCTTAATGCACACCATTTCCTGTCTTCATTTTTGAGAGGCAATATTCACCTGTCCTTTTGGTGAGGCGATTTTTAAAAAATCTATTCAGTAGGTGGGACAACTTAAAAAGACTTGAACAGCCAGACTTTTGTACCTGTGTGTAACAAAAACAAAAAAAGACTTGAACAGTTACTTTCCCAGTTGACTTCTTCTGATAGTGGAGATATATTCATAAGTACCTCATTTTAAAATATAACGTCCCTGTTTTTTTCATAGTCATATATTCGTTATAGAAAATTTAGAAAGTTAAGAAAAGCACAGATATAAACATTAAAGTCAATATCTATTTTTGGAGGATGGGTTTACAGTTAACATTTTGATGTATATCTTTCCAGTCTTTTTTCTGTGCAAACATGTGTACATTTACACAGGTTTTTTTTTTTTTTTTTTTTTTTTGAGACAGAGTCTCACTCTGTTGCCCGGGCTAGAGTGCCTTGACGTCAGCCTAGCTCACAGCAACCTCAAACTCCTGGGCTCAAGTGATCCTCCTGCCTCAGCCTCCCGAATAGCTGGGACTACAGGTGTGCGCCACCACACCCAGCTAATTTTTCTATTTTTAGTAGAGACGGGGTCTTGCTC